>VZDJ01000141.1:1072668-1149710 GCA_008694505.1 Cyanoderma ruficeps
TATTATTATTATGAGAACTTACTCTCAGCTTTCCCTCAGCTGTACATTATCACTTGAGAGCAAATGCAGTGGAGCAAATGCTATAAGGTCAACTTGCCTTTGTTTGTTTGCTTGCTTATCTGTTTTTCATACATCCTTTATGCAAATGAAACAAGAAAAAATCCCCCAAATATACCCAGGCTTTTAACAATTATATTCCCTTCAATATCAGAAAAGCTCATGCATGATTTGGAAGAACTGACCCCAAACATTAAAATTATGTGGTTTAAAACAACTCCATCGATCTACAAAGAATTCTTTTAAATCAAGATCGAGGAGCGGGATGATCTGTTCTAGACCATCACTTGACTCAGACTTTCTTATCTCCCTGGCTCAGTTTCCTCCAAAAAAACTGCAGTTGAATGAGAACATTGTTCTTCGACTCCACAAGATTATTAATCCTGTTGAGGAGCCTGACTTTGAGTGGGTATTTCCAGTAAAATGCATCCTCCAAGATAAGCCACACAAAGAAAATGCACTCAGCACAAAACCAATGCTTTTGACAAACCCATGGTGCTCCCATGAAAACACAAACCAAGGAATTCTCCCTCTTTACAAAGTTTGAGACTGTAAATTTAGGCACCTTCATGTGCTCAGAATGGAGCTGCAGAAGACCCACCCCAGGCAGACACCAGAACCTGGAGAGAACTCCCCTGCATAGTCTTCAGAAGCTATTTCAGGATCCTTGCGCTGCCCTGACTTGACTGCCCAACTCTACTGTCCGTGATCATGGCTCAGTCACACAACCACCACCAAGGCTCAATTTCATGTTTCAGGCTTGAGCTGAAATCCATATATTGTATAGAAACAGAACACTGTGGGCATTTCTGTCACTTGAATCACAGGAAATAAAACACGCTTTAAGCAACACCTTGATAAAATGGAGTGCATTCTCCAAGGCTGATCTAAAGAGCAGACTTTCAACTTCCATTCATATTAATTCCTGCCAGTCCTTATCTGAGGCCATTGCAAAAGTTTTCTCTTTTCTTGTGTTATTCAGGTGCCTCAAAAAAAGGCAATGAAAGACAGGTCATGCTAAAGAAACAGTATTCTATATGAGAAATAAAAACAAGAGGGAAAAAAAATAAGTCAAGATAGAGACTGAAAGAGAAACAGAAATAGAGAAAGGAAAACAAAACCAGCAAAACAGAAGAACAGAAAAACTGAAGAACAGAAAAAGAGGAAAAAATAGAAAAACAGAAAACAGAAAGCAGAATTTTTGCTAGAACAACAGACACCTCACCTGAAGAGTATCTTCATCTCCAGCACATTCTTCATATCCAACTCCCTTCCTCCAGGCAAACCCTTCAAGGGCTCCTAGTGCTGAAGGTTTAGTGTAATATCAGTCCATGCAGGTATCTGAAAGCTGCTATAAAAATGGCACTTTTTTGGTGCCACTGTAGTTCAGGAAGAATTTTATTGGAAAGCAAAAACTTTCTAGGTAGAGTTTGTGTCAGATACCACTCCCATACAAGAAAAATCTCACAAGAACTTCTCTGCTGCATCATTGCTAAAACCCTTTCATTTCAAACATATATTGTGTGTGTGAATTTGCTGACCTTCTACAATTAATAAAGTTTTTTCTCAAAGTTAGACATCTGAAACACTACAAAAACAGTCCCTTTCCTCTTGCCACATTTCTGAGATCTGCCACAGCTAGAGCCTTGACAGGAGGGATTCATCTTTTGTATGCCTCAATATCTCACTTGACCAGTGCCCAGCACATCAGACAATACAGAGAAAACCTTTCCCTTCAGTTTAAGTAGCAGGCTCTTCAGTGGAGTTTTACAAACTTTTCTTGGAGTAAAAACAGATGGAATACATTTGGAGATCATTTGATACCTTAACTGACAGTTCCTGTTACTACAAAGTAACAGTGTCTATGGTGACATCCTGCAGGTCAAGGATTAAGGGCTTAAATTACTTTATTCCAGTGTAAATATTTCACCTTCATATTTAGAATATGATCTAACAACCCAGTGATCTGTTCTGACTTGTCTTTACATCAGAGCTAGCAATTCTTTGGATAAGGAGGAGAGTTCCGGCTGCCAAGGGGCTGCAGAACATCATTTCAACTGCAGAACAATCAATGAACAAAATCAAGCTGAACACTGACAAAAGAGCTCAGAGTCTCTTTTTGTATTATTAAAAAAATAAAGGAGGGGCAGGCATGGGGACAAAAATGGACACATTTGAAGATCAAAAGTATTTGAACTTTAAAATATGCAGCCAATATATCCTATTGCCACCTACAAATGATGCTGACCTCAGGGTGGGGGATGGGGAATTCAGTTAGAAAATATAAGGTAGGAAGGTATCATCAAGATTTACAACAGAAGCTAACCTAGAAAATTTAGTAATTTTTTGTCAGTGCTGTTCTGTGAAAGGTTGCACAGTCAGTCCTTATATGGAAATTCCATTCAACAGTACTGTCAGATTAGTCACTAAAAACAACCTCTACCAAAAGTAGCAAAGATTCTGTAACTGACTGAAGTCTCCCACTTTACTTACATTTTCAATATACAGTGCAGAAAACTTATACATTCCTCAAATACCTTGACACAGTAACAGCAAGTCCTGAAGGTAGTGCAGTATTATTAAAATTTTAATTTTTTTTTCTCTATCTCACTGTGAAAAAAAAATGCAAGTTTTACTTATCCCTCTATTTTTTAAGAAGTTACTGAAGTTGGGGATAATGAATGATGAAGGAGAAAAGACAAAATACTTAGAGTTGTTCAAAAAAACTGTTTTGGAAGATGGTTCATTTGTCTTTGAGACGTAACAAATACTTCACTAGAATCCTTTTGTTAAAGTTGTATTTCTTACACTAAATAGCTGCAATAGATCTCCTTGAACTTACATATCTATATGCTAAATACTATTTTTTACTGCAAACTCTGATGTGCTGAATTATGTTCACTAGAACCTGGAAATTCAACCCTGTTTTGGTGCAAGTTAAAGGACTGAACAAGCCCAGAAATGACAAAATGTGATTACAGCTGAGTTCATGTTCAGCATAACAAAAAAGGCCACAAAGTTGGACATCTGAGCTAGAAAGTGCCAGCTTTCTGTGACACATAAATAATAACAGCCTTAATAAAGCCGTTCTACCACAGCAGTTTAGTGTTCTGAACTCCAGAGGAGTGGTACACTGATCATTCCTCACTTTTGTTTATGAATATTACATATCATCAGTGATGATGCCTAAACAAACTGTGACAATAAAACCACAACTTGAAAGCAGTCAAGCTCCTTGGCATGGTGGAAACATCAATCCTCTTAAAATTTCAGGAGAATGAGATTTTCAACGGCATATTTTGAAAAAAAAGCTAATTAGCAAATTTATGACAATTTTACATTTGACAACGAATTAGGTTCCCACCTGGAAAGGCCTGCTGCTTCTACAGGTATTTCTCACACTTCATAAGCTTTCATTTAAACCAGAGGATAGTTTCAGCAGGCCCTAAGGCCCTTTAGTGCATCAAATAAAGCCCTTAATGCAAGTATCATCAGTTTAGTCCACGAATACCAGTAGAATTTAAAGCAGAATTAAAACCTACATCTTTCCCTGCCTGTGTAGCTTCAAAATGTCTATAGTTCTTGTTTCCAACACAAAAGAAATACTTATTGATTACTCTAATCATTGTTTATATATAGACAACTAAATCACTGATTATATATAGACAGCACATAAAAGTATACTAACTTCATATAAATCAAGATTTTACCGTTTATTGCAGTTTTTTACAATTTTTGTGGGGGATTTTTTTGGTGTAGCATGACCTGAAATCATTAAGACATATCTACATCACTTTTTTCAAGATTCTTTTATCACACAGTGATCAATTCTTTACATTCATTTTCTGTAGATCTCTCCATTCCAGTTTTCCAGAGTTCATGAGTACTCACATTACTGAGGAAGTACAAGTTCAAACGCACCTATACCAACAAGACAAACTAGACAAAATATTGCAGATAAGGCTACCTTTTTTCTCTCTTTTTTTTTTTTTATATATCTATAAATTTGTTTCAACCAGGCACAGAGAACTTTGGAACACAATACTGAAAGCCATCTATGATAATCTTTGTAGCTTAGGTGTTTGCAAATTTCCCAGTCAAGCACTCGCCCCTATAGCTTTAACAACACATTCACAGATATTTTATTTCCTCAGCACTTCAAGTGAATCGTCCCCGAACACAGCGGTTCTAAAATCGTACCATATTTACCAGAGTAAGACTACAGATAGGCGAATCAAGTGGCACCACGTTCTCTTGAGCTGTGTGCTTTACTTCAAGACAGAGCTGGCTGCTCCAAGGCTGGGCTCACTCACAGCAGTGACAAACATGCACAGCTCAGCCGAGCACCGGCACAGAGGCACAGCCTGGGGCACAGCAGGGAAACGTGCTGGCCACAGCAACCTGAAAGCCAGGACTTGCACACAGAACTTAAGAAAAACTGCATTGTCAAACTGTACTTTTACAAGAAGTTCAAGCACAAACCTTTTCCCCAATACTCCAAATTGGCAAGAAAGGTCTGAAGGACACACCACCCCCCAAACTTTAAAGGTGTTGAATTCTGCACATTCAATTCCACATTAAATCACAAAATAAACACTCGTTTAAACTTTTCACCTGTTAATTTAACAAAAAACCCTTAAAACTTAAGATTAGCAAATACATTCCCAATCTACAGCCTCATGTAACATTACTAATTATATGTGTCATTAAAGAAATGCTCTCAAAACATACACACAATAGATACTGTGGGTAAAGGACACAGTGAACACATTATTTCATTCTCTCTAACAAATACCTAGTGATTATGGGCAGTGTTTTAATGCTGATGTTAAAAATTACATGATTCTTATTCTTCCAGTCCTGTTTCACCTATAAGAATTACAATTTCAAAAGTGCACATACAACTGTGAGAACTGTGGAAGGGAGGACTGTGAAGAGTACAAATTAGTGCTTGTTCCACATAGGTGCTGCTATAGGTCCCTGTGGAGCCCTTTCAACGGTCACAAATTCTTCGGGGTTGTCAAAAGCTTCATAGTGGACTAATAAATCTTGAATAGCACACTCTTCAATCTGGAAGGAAAAAAAGAGCACATATGTCAGTGTCAGGTCTACATTTACACCACAGGCATGGTTATGAACTGGCTTTACTGCTCCTGAACGTATCAGACCTCCTAATCAGGACGGAGTAGTAGATGCTGCATTGTTCGGACAACCTGAAGAAACCAAATGCTTTCAGGCCTACTCCTCATGGAAAGCTTGAGGCACCTTGGTATCTGCTGGAGCGGCAGGACAGCTGGACATAAGCACTCTTAAGACATTTCCCCATTGGTAAAAAATTCTTAACACACATGATCAAGGCAGACATTCTGATGGATCTCATGCTTACAAAAAAAAGGACTGGTCAGGGGTGTGGAAGTTGAGGGCAGCCTTGGCTGCAATGACAATGAGATGTTGGAGTTCAGGATCCTGAAAGCTGGGAACAAGAGAAATAGCAAACAACTTGTGACTCCTGAGGAGAAGACTATGAAGGCATCTGCTTGGAGAAATACATGGGATTTAGCCTCAGAAAGAAGGTAGGTCCAGGACAGCTGGCTGATTTTAAAGATCACCTCCGCCAAGCTCAGGAACAGACCATGCCAACGAGCTTCCTAGCCAATGGCAGGAGGACTGCACAGACAAAAAAAAGAGCTCCTGACATAGCTTAAACAAAAAGGAAGCATACAAGATGTGGAAGCAGAGAAAAGTGACACAGAAGGAAAACAGAGAGACTGTGTGACCACACAGGAAAAGAATTAAGCAAGTCAAAGCCCATCTGTGGTGGAATCTGGCAAGGAACATGAAGGGCAACAGAACAGGCTTCTACAGCAGCAAAAAAAGACAACATGGATCCACTACTGAATTAAAAAGACATGGAAAAGGCTGGGGACCTTCATCTTAGTCTTAAGCATAAAGATCAGTCTCCAGCAATGCCAGGCTCTGGAGATCAGAGCCAAGCAAAATGACTGCACGACCACACTCAAAAATACCTTTGAAAAATTGTTTTTTCAAAAATAAGGGTTGATTCCTGAGGACTATAAGGAATCAAATGTCATTCCTACCTTGAAGAAGCACAAGAGGATCTGAGTGACCACTAGGTGATCCCTGGGAAAGTGGTACAGCATAATTATTAACTAAGAGTTTAAGTGGACAAGCTTAAGAATAGACCTCATAAATGCAATGCGAGACAGACTGAAAACTGGCTGAACTGGTGACCTCAAAGGGTTGTGACCAGTGGCACAAAGTCCAGCTAGAGGCCAGTAACTAGCACCAACACTGAGACTAGGGCCAATATTGTTTAACATCTTCATCAATTACCCACAGGAAGAGACACAGTGCACCCTCAGCAAAGTTACGAGCAGTAGAGAAGTGGAAGGAGTGGCTGATATACCTGATGGTTGTACTGCCACTCAGAGAGACCCAGACAATGCTGGAAAAATGGGCTACAAGGAATCTCAATCAAGGAAGTTCAAGAAAGGGAAACACAAAGTCCAGCTCCTGGGAAGAAAAACCTCAGACACCAGTACACACTGGGATTTGACAAGCTGGAAAGCAGCATAGCATAAAAAGAGCCAGGGTCCTGGTGGACAATTTAGCCTTTTAAGCCAGCAGTGCACTCATGTGGCAAAGAAGGGTGACAGCCTCCTGTGCTCTAAGAGGGATAGCCCTGCCAGAAAAACAAGACAGATGACACTTCCCCTCTACCCAGCACTGGTGAGACACACTTGAAGTGCTGGGTCCATTTCTTGACCTCCCAGGAGAGGAGAAACATGGATATAATGAACAGTCCAGTAACACAGCATAAAAACAAGTAAGAGTGCAGCGCATCTGACACTGAGGAGATGCCGAGCACACGGCATTTGCTTTGTGTGAATAAAAAAAGGCTTAGGGTGATCTACCTGCTAGGAGAAAATAAAGACAACTGACCCATGCTCTTCTCAGTGGTACCAAAGACAGGAGAAGAGACAATGGGCACAGATTGAAAAACAGAAAATTGCATTTAAAAATCTTTTTTAGTGTGAGGGTGGTCTTTGGAACAAGTTTTCTAGAGAGGCCATTAGTCATCTTCCTTGCAGATAATTAAATGCTGCCTGGCTTTGAGAAACCTGCTCTGAACTGAATCTGCTCTGGGCAGAGGTTTGGATGAGAATTTCCAGAGGTTCCTTCCAAACACAACCATTCTCTGATGCTGCAAATACATTTATCATGGACTCAGCCCTTTTGACTTTAATAGAGGCCTACTTTATCAAACAGCAGTGTGAAGTTATTATTAAATTATATTTAATATCATTATGGAAATGACATGTACTAACACATAATTAATACTAATAACTGATCTCTGAAAGAGCGATTGAAAACTCCTCACATTACTTTAGAGCAGCAATAACTTAGCACTTTACCTGGATCAATGCCAAAGGTTTTTCTCTGCTCCTAATAAGAGCAGCTTCTTGCTGGAGCTCTTCCTCTACAATAGCTGAGAACATGACAGGTGCTATCACAGGAGAGCTGGCTGGTGATGCTGCTGACCAAGGACTGCAAAAAAACCAAACAAATGACATGAGGCAACATCAGGGTCAGCACCAACACACAGTAAAAAAGTTCGAAAACCTAAGCCACTACCAAACTTACTTATGACTCTCCAGCTGTGGAGAATCCAGAACATTGTCTTCCACACCTGGGTTACTTCTAGTGTTGCACCTGGAGAGAGGTAGGAAAGGAAAGTAAAACTCACTGGTAGAGCATTCTCCTACATCATATTGTGAAACACAAAATTGCAGTAGGAAATTACAATGAACGTGTAGGGTTTTTACAGAGGAAATGCATTAGGATATAATGCGGAATTTGTTTTTAAGTGCGATACGGTGACTGAAAAAGACACTGATTCTCTTTTCTAACTAGGAGACCCTAATGGAATTTCATCTTGGGCATCAATTCTGGCATTTCCTAACATTTAAGGATTTGAAAAACAGAGTTTCATTTCTGGTTGTTTATTTAAAAAAAAAAAAAGCCTTTTTGCTTTTTTACATGTAAATTAGCCAATTGAGTTATGCACTAACACCACCACCTGTAAATGTTTGCAATAAGTATGAAAGAAGCACAAAACATCCAAGATAAAAAGATAAAGAATAAGATTAAAATAATCAACTGTCCTGCATTCAATTTAAGTGTTTCATACAAAAGAGCCAGTGCTACAATCTCACTAGAGTAAATTCTTTGAGTGTAAACCCAGAAATTACGGACTTTCAGTACATATCCTGTAACCATCTCCCACATTCACAAGAACAGCATAAAACTAAAATTAACAAGAATAGAAAAAAAAAATCTTGAAATATTTATACAGTTCCCGACAGGAAGACATTTTATTCAGCTGCAAAATGTTAACCTTTCAACAAAAAGTTCACTTTTGTTACACTGTATTCATTAAGAGACAAATATATTTGTCAGAAAACTCCTACACCAATAGGAAGAGAAGGCCCTATTCTCATGATTTAATACCTATCTTTGACAGGATAGTTTTGCAATTTCCAGAACCTTAAAAAGCGTTACAGCATACTGTGACATGCTGGCAAACATTTTTTGAATTATTCTATGGCACTGCAAACAACTCTAAGGGTGTTGCTGTTTCAATAAATCACTCGATTTTCTTTAACGCTTTGGTAATCCTTTGTAAGTGACCACATGCTTTTGGATAAAACATAAAAAAAATCTATAGACACTTAAGAGAATTCCAGTAACTATCAAGTTCACTGTCTGAAATATTTTGCCCAGAACAAAATTCCAAGAATAACAAAAACCATTAATTCTACCACTAAGTAGTAAGGGCAAGATTTCAAAAAATCTGAAATCTAACATCCATCATCAAAAACGGATTTAAATTAAATGCATTGAGCTTTTTGTCACAAAACATAATTTTTCCAAAAAACAAACAATGCATGTTGCCAGGTCATGCATCCTTATACTCAGTCTGAAAAATATGGACTGACTAACTGGACTAAGAGATGGGTGGAAAATGGTCTGGAAATGGATTAGCTGTACAAAGCCCAGCTGGAAACCAAGTACTAGTGGGAGTCCTCAGGGACTGATACTGGAATCAATCCTGTTAAGCATCTTTGGTAGAACAGAATAGAACAGAACAGAACCTCAAGCAGGCCACAGCTGGCTGTGGAGAAGTTGGGGATGGTGCATGTTCTGGACGTATTCTGAAAGGGCTGCCTTTCAGAAGCCCTCAAGAGGCTGGAGAAATGGGCAACTGAGAACCAATGGATTTCCAAGACAAGAGCAAAGTTCTGTTTCTGGAAGAGAACAGCCTCACGAGGAAGTACAGGCTGGGACTGACTGCCTAGAAAGCAGCTCTGCAGAGAGAAAGCAGAACCTGCAGAGTCCCGGCTGTCAACAAGCAGAAGATGTTACCAGCCAGTGCCCCTGCAGGAGAGACAGACAACTGTGCCGGGCTGTGCCAGAAATACTGTGGCAAGGCAGGCAAGAGGAAATAATTCCTCACCTTTATGTTCTTTGTCTACACACAGAGTATCATTCTCAATTTTGGGCTCTTCAATACAAGAAGGATGCTGTCAGGTCGAAACAAGTCCAGTATTAGGAAGAATGTGTTTTGTTAATCCTAAAGGGAGGCTGCAAAGGGGAGATCTCATTGCTGTCTTCCACTACTTAACTGCAGGATAGAGAAAAGATGAAGCAAAAATCTTCTTAGAGATACACAATGACAGATTAGAGGCAACATACACAAGAGGCAAAAAAGTAAATCCCAGAGACATAAAAGGAAAACAAAAAATACCATATGGAGATGATTATCCACCTAAATATGTTCCCCAGAAAGTCTGGGGTATCATCACACTTGGAAGCAGTCACAACTCAACCAGACCAGGTCCTGCGTAACATGATCTAGTTTGACTTTGAGCGGGAGGCTAAACTACAGAATCAAAATTATTCTGTGATTTCAAAGCAGGGCACTATTTTTTAGCTGCATCCAGCTCTGGGGTCTTCACTACAAAGAAACCACATGGACCTTGCTGCAAGTCCAGAAGAGGCCACCAAGATGATTAGAGGTATGGAGCACCTCTCCATCTAGGGAAAAGCTGAGAAAGCTGGGTTCATTTAACCTGGAAAAGAGAAGGCTTCAGAGTAACTTAACTGTTGCCTTCCAATACACAAAGGGACCGTGCAAGAAGGATGGAGAGGGGCTTTTTACAAGCACATGTAATGGCACAACAAGGCTTCAAACTGAAAGACTGCAGGTTTAAATTAGCAAGAACTTCACTGTGAGGCACTGGAACAGGTCCCCCAGAGAAGCTGTGGATGTGCCACCCCTGCAACTGTTCAAGGCCAGGCTGGATGGATCTCTGAGCAACCTGGTCTAGTGGGAGGTGTCCCTGCCCCTGGCAGGAGGGTTGCAACAAGATGATCATTGAGGTCCCTTCTAACCCAAACCATTCTATGATAAATTAGCTTCCAGCTTTTACTGCACTTAAAGAAAACAACATTGAAAAGCAGAAAAAAAAATGAAGAAAAGGAGGAAGAAGATGAGATGAAGACAGTCTTTTGTGCTTTTATACTGATGTTATCTCTCAATTCTCTTTTTCCACCTGCTTTAATAATATTCACCTTCCAGCACATTTGGCAATAACTGATTTGACAGCTACACTCTCCTTTCTGTTCCCAATCCAAGGAACGCACAGCACTACTACAAATTAACCCAATTGGACTGTTACACTTAACAAACCTGATGACTTCCATACAAACAAGCCAAAAACCACAAACAACAACAGCAAAAAATCACCTCAACAGGAATTTCCCAAATCTGGAATTAATAGTTCCAGCATCACAGCATAATGTAGCGATCAGTTAAAAGGTACGTAAATACCTGTATCATCTCCCTCATTTAAAGCCAACAGGGCTTTAGGATGTAGGAAGCAGTCCAGGTATTTTGAAGCTGTTTGTACATACGTACATCTGTATTTCTTGCTAACAAGACACTCAGTCCAGATATTAAATCAACTGCAGATATTTCAACATGTTAAATTAATTCCTCAGCTGGCATCAAAATGACTAGGAGAAATGGAATACAGAGGAAATGTGAAGTTAGCACATACAGAAAAATGGGAAAAAAGCCTCAAAAATAAAGAACTTGGAAACCTGGAAGTCTTAGAAGTTAAGACTGATGCGGACACATAAATGGTTCTGCATGGAAATAAACCAGCCAAGTATCATCAGTACTGAACCAACCTGATTGACTCAGTTGGCTGAACTTGTCATGACTCTTGTGCAGCCACCAAAATGTCCCAGTCCTCAGCTCCCTAGCGTTTCTTGAGTATTTGTTCATGAGACGCCAGGTCAGGTTTGGTGCCTCCCTGATCTAATAACTGCTCTCAAAAAAAAGAAAAGAGCACAAAGCCTGGTCTCCTGCAGAACCTCCTGGGTTTTGCTATACTGTTTCAGTCATGTGCTGCATATTAGCTCATTATTAGCCATGACAGAACTAGGCCATTCCCACACGAAGTTGCACATATTTGTTTCTACTAAGATTCTTCACTGCTCCCTGGAGTAATACAGTGAAGACAACTCAGGCGGCCACAAGTAAGTTAAGTCATGTCAGGCCTATGTTTTCAGCTTGGACTACACATGCACAGTGTAACTCCCAAGGCTGAGGTGCCTCTGGAAACAATGCAGCCACATCCACATACCCCAGCTCTGGGGATGGTCTGCCTCTGGATTAAATGCAGTTCAAATCACCACAATTCGTATACGGTTTACCTAAAAAGAAATTCTGTATTGCAAGAATTGGAAGGTGACTGTACATAGAAGAATGCTTATGTCACCATCTAAAATACACTCATCCAGACAGCAAAGAAAATTGTCAGTTTAATTAGTGCACAGTTCATCCAAGGGAGAAAAACAAAGCAGGAACATTATGTCATGCAAGTATCTTCGGTGTCCCATCACCAAGTCTGACATCAACAGGTGAGGACTGCTTATGCTCTATGTTTGTGTAATTTCCTTCCCTTAAAAAGGAAGGGGTAAGGGTATGGATAATTAATCTTCACAGAAATAGCCCTTAAATGCCACAGGTAAAAATCAGAACCTACTGACACAAAACTCTATAATCAAAAAATAAAATTACCTCAAACTAGAAACTCCACTCCTAAATTTCAGAAAAAGAACTGGTCACCTAGGCTCTTAACACATAATAGAAAGAAATAAGCATCCTCAGACACAATTCAAAACCAGCCTGAAACAGCTTTGGTGGGGCCTTCTTTTCAAAGTGATGATCGTCAATTTAGCCATCTACTAGGCTTCCACTAGCTGAATGTAAAATGTTCAGACATTTAATGTATTAGACACGGATTCAGCTCAAATAGTCCACTTTGAGAGCATGCAGACTGGCCAGACTGCGCAGATGAGACAGGGCAATGCAAAAGGAAAAGAAATAACTTAATGAAGATTACAGAGCTCTTGTGACAAAGCTAATAATAGCATCCAGTGCAAATTCTCTTATCACCAGCCCTAGGCATCTCCCATATCATGAAAAGTTTTATTATTGTGCTAGCAACAAAAAGAACAATACCAGTTCTGCAGATTTTTGTTTCACATCCCCACACCTCCAGTCACCACAGTAACTTCAGCTTTATCACTCTGTTCCTGAGGAATGCCTCTTCATCACACACACTCCAAATGCCTCCTACCTCTTCTCAGATACAATCCCACACACAATGTTCCTACATTTCTACCCTCATTTTGTTCTTTATATAGCAATAAAACATGTACTACTTCTGTCCTACGGAAACGCCAGCTTTCATACAAGCTGAACAACCAAAAGTGAGGTCCAGCAGAACTTTCTTTTTTCCACAGAAGAGTCACTTACTGGAGGACAATGGAACAGGAGTTCATAAGAAAAACAGCCAGATAATGGCACAGCTCCTTGTGCAACAACAGCTCTGCAAACTTCTCCCTCAGCACAGCTGCACAAACTTGAGTCAGGCTGCTCTAAAGTTGTGTTGTAAGAAGAGTTGTGTGAAGGATTACAGAAGCTTCCCCTCTTTACTCAAGAGCAGCATTTAACCTCAGTCCCTCAGGCCTTTCTTGAGCTATGCTGCAGCTACGGCTAAGCCCAGCTTTGCTGTTCCTGAGCCTGACTTGATTTGCAGGTTTGATGTCAACCTTGCCTGATCCCAATGCACCTGTCTGTGCCCACTGACTGTGGCTCATCCTGGTTTCTGTCGCAGAGCCTGCCCTGCTCACTTCCCTCTGGCACACTGGGGCTGTGCCTTTGCCAGGGAAGGCACCAGCCAATCAGTTGTGCTCTCACACCTGGCTTCCCAACCACTGTGAGCAGCTGCCTGCAGAGCTTCCAGATAGTAGGTGGTAAAGTCTGTAAGATTTTCAGGCTCTCTGCTTTGTAAATATATTTGAAATGTCTAGCATTCAAAGTTACTGATGACAGGGGGAAGAGATGCAGGTGGGTGGGCAGTTCAGTCATACAGACCTTCAAGAATAAGGCTGAGAGTCTTTCCTCAGCTTATGCAGTTATTTTAACCCAGAACAGGGATTCTGTTGGAGGTAGCAAGAGGATGCATGGCTAAAACCTTTTGACCAAAGAGCAGCATTGTGTAATAACTAGAGATATAATTCACATGTGCCTTCTTTTTGTCCTTAGAACTGTAGCCCCATGGTAATTATAATACAGAGACATAACCAGTGCATCAATGTTTCTGTAAGCCCGCTTAATCAATGAAAAAATCACACTTAAACAATTAAACCATCTTATAAGAAAATTCACATTAGGAAATGCCAGAACTGTGTTTGAATAAACTGGTTTTATCCACTCAGGCAACACAGAAATATTCCTTAGCAAAATGTTTCATGAATGCCATATCTGAATGCTCACAAATAACTAATTTCTAGAGAGGTTAGAAAAGACACGTTTATCATTTTATACATACATATGCAAACAAACACATATAGACATATTTTGTTTAGAGCCTGAAGTTTTTTTTCATATATACATATACACACACACACATATCCATCTACATGGATACAAACACTTTGAACCTGAAACAAAGTATTAATGGTGGCAATAAATTGCTCAAGTTTTTAAGCTTTCTATTCTTAAGAGTATTTCATTCATAAAATGCTATTAACAGAATCATCAGAAGGATGCTCTTTTTAAATGACAATTTTATTCTTTCTTATTTCAAGACAATTTAAGAGGTCATTGTGTTTCTTGTGTAATGGTTGACCAATCAGAAAAAAATGCATTCTTGCCTTATGTTGTTTTGGACTGATGAATCCTCAGATCCTTTATACCCACATCTTTTAATACCAGTACCAGGTGAATTATTCACAGTCATACATTTTTCTTCTTCCATCACAAGATCACGGAATGACTTTGGCAAGGCAGAATGTAATGAAGATGACCTTTTAAAAAATAAAAATGAAACAAAACCAATGCACTTTATTCTTACACTTTCCAAGACTCCATATTTTTCCATGATTCAGATAGCAAAAAGCCTTTTTGCTTACTAAAAATAAATTATTACTTTGATTTTGTATACACCCATTATCCTGCTAGAGCCTATTTGCTAAAATATGTAAATTTGGGTCATATAGATATAGAACAGGAAATAAATATCTATGAGAACAGAGGAAGCCAGCAGTTTTGAAACTGTATTAGAATAAAAAATTTAAAAATTTAAAAATCAAACCCCACTGCTCCACCTATTCCCCCCACCTCATCCTCTTATAAAGCCATTTTTTTTCATATATGGCTTGTTTTAGACAAGCTGTACCTTTTCTAACAGTGCTAGTCCTTGAAAAATATTTTCATAAATCACAATGCTCCAGGTACTGTCAATCTAACACAGGCAGTTTACCATCATGTGAAAGTCATGTACAGTCGATCTTTTCTTCCCAAGATGAACAAGTTACTCGTACCTGCTGGAGGCTCTATAAATCCCTTAATCCACAGTAAAGTTCAATAAAACTGATACCCTTCTTTTTTTTACTTGTCCAAGCATAAGTTACTAAATTAGAGCCTGCATATTACCTTTCAAAAATAAACCATTATAAAAATATAGCAATTTAGGATCTTAGATATTATGAACACTTTCCAAACCCAAAGCCTTTTTGTTTTCAGAATTCAAGGCAGCTACCACTAGTTCTTCTCTTATCTATCAACGCTTCGCAATTAATTCTTCATATATTTGCTTACATTTAACTTTACTAAGCATAGCACTCCCACTTACTGCAAAATACACAAAATAAATTCCAAAAGAGTAGCACTGCTTATTATCACTTAAAGAAAAAAGAGACCATTTATAAATACACTGAAGTAAAACAAGCTCTTTCTACAATGCCAATTGTTTGTGCGACTGCCATTATGAAGAGCAGTATCTCAAGTCAAGGACTTTCAAACTACATCTAGGTGGGACACAATTTAAGGTAACAAATAAGAAGGAATTTTAAAAGTGCAACATTGTATCTGAAATGTTACAACAAAAGGATCTGAAATCTATGTTAGACGTCCGATGTAAGACCACCCTGGCTTAAATTTGGATTTTTTTTTTTTAATTTAAGTATTGGAAAAGCAGCACAGAAGCCATCGAAAGCAGAATGGGAATCTCCAGATACAGGAGCTCAGAGTCATTTTGTACTTCCTCTACTCTTACCACCAGCTGGCACACAGAAGATCAGGCAAGTGTTTGACCAGGCCTCTCCCAAAACTATTATACTGAGTAGGCATATGGTCCATGGGATCTGCTACCACAGAAGCTGCTTCTGCTAGTAACATTTTAAGTAGCCTATTTTGGTTTGATTTACCCATTTCCCTGAAAATTCTGTACTGCAATCAGAGCCACTTGCAACAGAGAATCAAAAAAAAAACCAAAAAAAACCCACAAACAACTCCCAAAAAAATCAACTGTGTCGTTTGCAGTCTGTGAATCTATCCAAAACAATTATTTGTGGCTTAAAATCATTTGTCTGAAAAGTGGTACAAAATTTTCCTAACATGTGACAACTCTAAATTTCAGTCTGTCCTGCCTGATACATTGTCATTTTTATCTAATTTGCAAAATTAGAAAAACTAATGCATATTTTTATTTTTTTAAGTGGAATATGACTAAGTTTTTCTAAGCTGTAACTGCAATCATCAAAGCATGGAGTTCCAAAACAGCTGCTGATGTTAAGTATAAGCTGAAATATTGTGAAACCGACAACCTAGACATTAGGATACACAATTGTTAATTCTCAAGAGACTTCAAATTTCTTCATGCCTCTGGTCTTCAAAAGCTGTAGACTCTCCTGAGCTTAAAAAAGACCCAAAACAAGTAAGTAACACTCCCACTCCCTTGATCAAAGTAGATCTGGAGAACTAATAAAGTCAACATGCAGTTAACTTTAGACATTTTTTCAAAGTATTAGCAGAGCGATATTTTATTTTTCCCTTCTAATTTTCACTTTCCTTCAAAGCAGGAAACCTAAGTTCAGTTTCCCCAAAAACTATGAAACTGGAGGTTTCTTTTGGTGGAAAAGGCATAGTGTATGACAGACTTTCAGTCAACCAAAAAAAGCCAGAAGGTCCCACACCCTTCTGGCAAGTGTGCTTCACTGCATTCAACATCCAAGTTGAGTATCTGATTTCACTGGAACACAAGTTCTATGGCTTTGACTGCATTGCATGTGTGGAAAGCTCCGTCGACTGCCAAATGCACTTAATACTCCACTGTGAATTTACAGACTAACACTGCAAATATAATACTAGAGTAGATGAGTAACACAACCATTCTACCTTACACACAAAAATACTTTAAACAACTAGCAGGGGCAATCAAATAATTGATTGCTTGCCTAAAGCAGCTTGAAGTTTATCCAATAAATGTTTTCTTCCAGCACCGAGGCCTAATTTTAAAAAGTCATATAGCTCCCACTGGTTCTGTGCTTGAACTCTTGAGCTACCGGTATTTTCCAGACAGGCAGCCAGAGGAACGCAGCAGGAACGTGTGGAATCACGCACAGTGACCACATGAGCCTTAGATTGGATTCCATCCTCCTGAAATATACCCTCGCCTTTCCACCTAAGATGGTTTGTGTAACACAGTAGGCCCAGCTCTTTCCAAAAATTATTTAATCAGAACCTTAAGAGCACAATATACTTTCTGGAGACATTTATCTAGGGATATTCAAAAATCAGTCAATTTTCAAATCAAAAGTCAATCAAAAATCAATTTTTAAAAGCGAGGAACAATTCATAGGCAGTCTGCAGTTTAAATAACACCCAACAGGTAAAGAATTATCTATCAGAGAGTGGATGAATAGTATGAATAAGTCAAACTATTTAGGCAGGACCTACCTTTCTTAAATGTGTGATGGCTGGACCCGACCACCCCCTGGTTGTTCTGCACATGCCATTTTAAGGCACTGAGGATGATCTGCCCCCATGAGCCTCCCTGGAGCTGAGGTCAGGCTGACAGGCCTGTAGTTCTCCATGTTCTCCTGATCCTTCTTTAGATGGGTGTCATATTAGCTCACCTCCAGTCACCTGGGCCCTATTTGACCAGGGCTGCTGGTAAATGATTTAAAGTGGCTCAGTGATCGCCTTCACCAGCTCCCTCAGTACCCTTGGGTTGATCCCATCCAGCCCCATGGACGTGTGTGTTTAAGAGGTGTAGTACATCACTGACCACTTCCCCTTGGATTATGGGGGCTTCATTCCAGCCCATGGGCCAGGGTACCTGGAGAATGACTGATCTTACTATAAATGACTGAGGCAAAGAAGACATCAGGTGCCTAAGGATTTCCTTCATACTTTGTCACTGCACCTGATAAAAGGATGGAGATTCTCCTTCACTCTCACTTTATTTCTATAAAACATTTTGTCTTTATTTTTTTAGAATTTTTATATTGCATTGTCTTTATGGATAATTACAACATTAGTAGTAAATTACAAATGGTGGAGTATTTTTTTAAAGGATAGAATAACTCAGTGTTTACTGTGCTCATCAACATGTGATTCAATCATCAGTTTCTCCCAACAAATTTTAAGCCTCAGAGCTGTAAAAGCCGTGACACCTCCATTAGCTAAGACAAATAATTAACCTGCCGCTTGACCTGCAGAATCACCTGTGTAAAGTAGGCTGCATGTTCTCCAAAGCATTTGAGAGGACCAGTTTTAAGGACACAAATTCATCCACTTGCTAGACTTCAGACTTGCTAGACTTGTTATTCATCCACTTGCAAACCTTGTTTCTCCATTGCTAGACTTGCTAGACTTCAGACTTGCTAGACTTGTTATTCATCCACTTGCAAACCTTGTTTCTCCATTTGTCAAGGTCTCAATTATTGTTCAGAGATCAGGAAGAGTCTGGATCCTTAAGTGCAAACCAACTTACTATCTTTCCTCTTTAAAATAAGATTGTGGACTTTGTCCAATATTATATCAGAATAAATTTAAGGGATTGGGGGAGTAAATGAGACCCTAAATTTTAGTATTAGGTGTACGTGGATGAAAATCAGTTGAGAAGACAGAAAGCTTAAGAGCGACCATGATGGGTATGCTGAAACCTTTGCTCCCACTGAGGTACAACAAAGTAAGTTACAGAGAGAGCAGACTGACAGCTCTTCTAGGGTAACAGTACAAAAGTAATCTACAATAAAAGTCTAGACCTTTTGAAAACTGGAGAAATGGCCACATTTACTTAAATGAACTTTAAATGAACATTTACTTCACGCTTAGAGTATGCAAATAGGTATTTATCCTGTAATAATTAAACCCATTAAATTTACATATTTTGAAACATCTACCTTTTTTGTCTATGCTTTTTATCCAATACCAACAGTAAAAGTGAAGAACAAAGCATGACTTGGGCTAACACCTCCTTACATTTGTTATAAACCTAGTTCACTGAAGAGATGACAAGCTATTTTTGTATTCGATACTATGATTAACTCAAACCCTTAAATTGTATGTGATCAGCATTCAAAGTCATTTTAAACCTCTGATACATCCTTCTATCATAAAAACTTTTAGAAGCATCCAGTGCTCCCTCCAGCTCCAAGACACCAAGACAACTTTGTTATCCCTAATTTGGGTCAATTCTGCTCTAGTCCAAAGTCTTTCCAGACCTTCCCTCAGGAAGGGCTAACATTTTTCTTTATGTTTTTGACTGAGAAAAAACACCATTCATAATGGTTTTCAATAACCTCTTCATAAGTGAGTTTTGGAGCTTGTTCTCAATCTTCTTCTATGATTTACTTGGACTCCATTTGCAAATACATCATGCACAGGAAAGCACCAGATAGGATGCAGTCTTCTGACTCAGCAAAATTTCAAAGAACTGTTAAACTGCGACCACTGCATTTCCCTACCCCCTCTGAATTTCTAGATTACTTCCAAACGTAGATACAAATAATTCAGTCTGCCTATTCAATGTAGAAACTCTCCAAAGAAAAAGAATTGATATTTGATTTATAACATACCACACATTCCCTAGTTTTGCAACTTTTGTGGGTGGAGGTGGTGCAGTTACGAGAGCGGTAGGCTCTGGGCTGCTGGCTACTGATCCATTATCTTTTGCTGCCAGGGCAATCATTTTCCTTTGCTTCTGAGAAAGCTTGATTCCATGAGACACCATTCTGCTGTGAATGGACATTGCAAAGAAAGATGTAAGATTAGTGTCCTTTGAGATGACTCACCTTTAATCATGCAAATTAAACTGAGAAATAACTTCTTTCCTAAACAAAAATACTTTGCTTAGAGCGCCAAAATGCAAAAGGAGAACATGGGCTCAGATGGCTGGGAAGCAAAAAAAAAAAAGGATCAATTAATATCAAGAGTGACAGAAAGAAAAGCATCACAGAAGTATTTTCACATAGATGTCCATAAATGAAAACATGCAGAGTAGGAATCAAGGCACCAAAAGAGGACAACCATTAGATGAAGACTATTTTCCCTTCATGTGATTTTTTTTAGACTGTCAAGCTTAGCTCCGTTAAACCAAAAATATTCATACATAAAAAATATATATACAACAGCAGAGAGCCATTTCTTCTACCCGTAATAATTTTCTTTTCTAAGCTATTTGGATTCTTCAGTCTTTGCTGTTTTGTTTGCAGTTTCTGAATCTATCCAGCAAGCAAGCCTTTACGAGGTTCCATGAGTCCTGTACTAGCTCTCCTTTAGAAGAAAGCCACACCTCAAAGGTCATGAGAGTCACCTCCTGCTCTCTCCCATATGTCGCCACTTAAACAACACTAGGTTTAATGCACTGTCTTGTAAAAAAGCACATTTATCTCCCTGTGTCTTTTGGGATGTTTCTACAAGAAGGAACCACACTTGCTTCTGTCTGAAGAATTGTCAACATCATGACATGGGTTCTGGGAAAGGTCAGAGAATGCAAGAAAAGAAATTAATTTCTCAAATCCAGTACTCATGGACAAATAATTCTCAAAGTCCTAGGGATAAGAATTAATTCTTTTTGCTTGCTCTTTTGCAGTAGTTGACAAAACAGGACTACAGTAAAATAAAGGGATATATTTTGTATGCTCAAAGAAAAACAACATAATGAAGTAAACAAAGCTGCTCAAAACCAAATAGGACAACTTTTCTCCTGCTTTTTTTAAACCCAATGGCCTAAACCACTAAGTAAATTCATAACAACTTAGCCTATCACACTTTTTTATAGATTTTGGTTTTTTACCAACCTTGAATTTGCCTTTGGCATGGTTCCACATTTCTGCATACTTTCTTCAATTTCCATGATGGTTCTCAGATCCATAGCAGGGGGGCTGGCAGGGCTAAATGAAAAACAAGAAGTTACCTTAGAAGGCACTGATTTTTACTTACATTCCACAGTTCCAGCCGTCATTGAAATCTTCTAAATCATACATAGGATTGGTAACTGGTTATATAATTTATGCCTGTTTCCTCAATTATGGCAAACCTCAAATAAAATGTTTCTGACAAAACTTTTATAAATATATACATTTTTAAGAGTACACTATAAAAATGCTTTCAAGACTCATTATACTATGAAACAAAAAGATGTGAACTATGATTACTTTAAAAAAAATTACATCCCTAAAAAAATTAGATCCCTAAAACTATGATTACTTCAAAAAATTAGATAGCTAAATAAGGATACTTATTTAGTAGTCAAATGCTCATGCTAAGTTATAGAGAGGCACTGCTCACAACTCTGTCCTCAAGGTTCAATTAGATCTCTCTTTGAAGTACAGGATTAAAATTATTGCTCACGATATGCAAAATAGTTTTTGCAGTCAGAGCGTTACACAAACATCAGTAACCTTCTCAAACTTCAGGTATCAGTCTCTTTTCCATACATGACCTAATTTTAAACTTCCACAGAAATAAGCATGAATCAAACCTAGACATTCCCAAGCTTTACAGAAAACTATAAATTAAAATGTGTGTACTTAAAGGCATCTGTAAACTAAGCTGCATTACAACTAGATTCAAGGACAGGCTTTTAAATAAAACGTAAGGAGCACTTCCACCATCTCTCCTTACAGATAAAAAATAATACTCAATTTTTTTATTATACCAGTTAAACCTGTGGTGTTGATTTTTACAGCTCATTTAAGTCTAAAGGCCTAAAAAAATCTCAAAGTACAGTGGAGGTTCTAAAGGCTTCAAACATGGTATGATTCTACAAAAAACTCTCAAGTATTTTACACAGCATTAACCAAGTAGGTGTTATAACAACAGATATTAGAAGTACAGACTGGAAGCAATTAAAAAAAATAAGAATACTATATATAGCATAGCTCTTCTCAACGAATCATTACAAAATGTACTCCTTTTATTAATTACCAAAATCTTGAGTTCACCAGTCAAGTAATGTACAAGCATTTTGAAGAGCAGATAGCTTTTTAGACTGAATAGAATATTATTAGCTTTCACTACCAAGTGTAAAACAGTGACTGTAAGTATTACTGCACCTGAAACTGGTTGCTACCCAATTGGGAGAGCTGGCAGAGCTGTGTCTGGCACTGGGAATGGACTGTGGAACAGACTGCGTCAATGCTGATGCCCCCTTGTACGACTTCATCTCCTTGTTAGGCTGAGAGGGTTTCATACCCTGATTGCATACTTTGTCTTTCATCTAAAGATCAGGCAGAAAATTGTTGAATAAACAATTTTAAAGAAAACTACAAACACTAGATTTCATTTTCTTAATCAAATAAACAGTAACTCCTCAAAGTTGCATACTCCATCGTAAGTACAACAGCTTCACAGAAAGACTCTAAAATACAAACTCTGCTTTCAATGGACTAGATAAAGACAAAAAACATATTGCTAAGAGGAAATCCAACCTCAGTCCTCTCTGGATGAAATCCTTTTGTGAAGTCAGGGGACTGCAAGTCTCTGGGACTACCCACTCCTGCGTAACTACCTTCAGAGTCAGATGTTAAAAGTTCTGGAAGTGATTCTATTGAGTTAGCTTTATCCAGTTTTACTGAGCCTAGAAATAAGAAAAGAGCATTATTAAATCATGAGAGCCAGATTAAGCAATGCTTAACAAATACAAAAATTATTCACTCTATATGATGAATATAAAACAACCAGAAGTTTACCTAGTCCAGAACACTGACCAGTGGTAAGTATAAGCAAAGTTATGCCTACCCTAAGTATTTTTTCAGAATAACATTAATCCCAGTTTTCTTCCTCTGTCTCACATTATACAAATAACAACAAGACATTTCCTTTGAATTCTTTTACCATCTTTTCAATAAAAACTGGCTAATTTATTCTTTATGTTTCAGAAAGAAAACCCCACAATTCATTAACAGAAATGTTTGACAAACTAAAACCACATGAGAAAATGTGCACTATCTTTATTTGATAAAATACATGCTTTTATCTGAACTTTGGGCACAAACTTCATATGACAAACAACCTTTCAAAAAACCTTAATTTTAAGAATTCACTATTTAAATCCAACTGTAATGTTAACTAGAAAAGAAATAATCTAAGATTTTCTTCTTGCAATACAGAAATTGCATTGCCTATTACACTTGATGTTCTGTTTTTTATACCTGAAAGGAATCTCATTCCCACTGACCTGTAGAGGCTGGACTCTGAATAATATCTGATAGATTATATCCTCCAGAGCTGTCAGACCGTTTTCGTGGCTTCTTTTTTGCCTTAGTTTTCGCTTTTTTGAACAGAGCTTCCCTAACAGGAAAAAAACATAAAAACCCACAGAATGCATTAAAGCCAAAGAAACTGAGTTTCAGAACTATCCATGTCAATGTCACATTTTTCAGTCAGCAGCATCAGTCACACTTCAAGTAGTAGTACCTGATCTCAGCAGCTGGCACTAGCTTAGGCCCTGGCACAACCATTTCATAAATGACTTTGGGGGAAAAAAAAGGAATCCAGGAGGAAGAGAAAAAAACCTCTTTCCAATCTAGATCCAGCCTCTGGACTATTATACTGCACACAGACTTCTGCTGAGACAGTGGAAGATACAGCTGCTGCACAGGCTGGCACTGCCACCTAGGTCAGATTAAACCTGCTACACATCACAGCAACTGACATAAAGCAAATCACAGGTAACTCTCCACTTTTTTCTCTCTTGCTTTCTCATTACTGAAGTTCAGTAAATGCCACAGTTGGTCTCATTCTTCCTCAACATAAACACTGCCATTGTGATAATACTAATTTTACAATAAAGCAGATAGAGTGATGTCACCTAAATGTCATGTGTTCCTATATATGCTATTAGGAAGAGTGAAATCAAATAAAAGGCATCTTTCATTTTAACAAAACTACTAGATATTCAGAATTATATGAATTACAGCTACATTCCACTATTTCAAAGCTTCTTTAAGCAGCTTTTTAAGTAACTACATAATTACTTAATCTTTCCTGCAGCACTATCTTACAGTACTTGGGATGGCTATCTTTTTTTAATCCTTGGACTATCCAGTTCCCTAGAAGCTACCACCCAGCCGTGAAAATCACTAAAGGCTTGAAGTCAAATCCAAAACAGCCTCTCAGTTTCCATGTTCTACTAGTTCTTACCTACACTAGAGCTCATTTAGTGCAACTTTTCCTGACACAAGTGCTCAGAACCATACACAATACTGCAGGTGAGGTTTCCTCTGCATGCTGACATTGCATCCCACCATTTGGAAGCCTGTTACCAAGCCATCCTATCATACTACAAAATTCTGTATTTCATGTGACAATTCTGTTAATATCAAGAAATTTAGATTATGACAATTTTTCAAACAGATCTATAATATATTCAAGTGTGTTTTTTCACTTTTGATTTCTCCTAATTCTGTGAAGTACAGTGAACTGCACAGTTGGTCTCACAAATATACAGATGCTCTCATCACATGCACAATTCCCAAACATCACTGTGAATGCTCATTTTGCAACCTTTACTCACATGCTGCTTATAAACTGAAAGTGCTCTGCTGCAGTTTTGCAACTTTTTCAAAGACATTTCAAAGACATTCCTCATTTTCAAAGGGAACTGAGAACAGTCTTTGAAATCTCCACTTCTTAATATTTCAATTCTGAACTTAAATGCATTCAGGCACCAAGGCAAATGTGAATTAATACCACATACAGTTCATCTACTTAAAAATATTAATGAAAAACAGATACTTACTGAGAACTTTGTTCTGTATTCATTTCTTCCCTCAAAAAGATGAAGTTCTCTCCTTCTTCAGGCTCAAAAGAACTTATGTCAGGTCCATCTGGATATGGAGTAATAACTCTCCTGACCATAGCTGGAATCTGTAGTTGTAAAAGGCATTACATTAAGTTTCACTTAAGTTGTATGCTAGCAAATTTATGTAAGAGGACCAAAACCAATCATCATTTAAAACACTTTCACAGATCAGATAATTAATTATTTAACAAGCTTATAAACTTAAGTTATTTATCTTTAAGCAAAATTGGAGAAATATCTTAAGTGACAGACTCAAAATGCCTGTGTTTCATCTTTTGTTAACTTATGGAAAGAAAAATTGCATCAAGATTTTGCAAACATTTATCTTTTACAGTTAGAGAATACTGAATTATAATGTGTCTTGGCTTTCATTTTTGCATTACAGTTCAATTTTCACATTATTCTTCTAACTGATTTTAACATCTACTCGACCACCCTGAACTTTTCAACATTCTTTTAAGTAGGGATGCTCTTTTCAATAGGTTTTGCTTATACTGCTCCATGCAAAAATTGTTAATCACAGAACATTAATATGTTTAATGTGTACAACTAATTAATTTAAAAAAACAACACTGTTGCAGCAGTAGCTAGTGAATAATGAAATAAGAACTCTGAGAGTGAAAATAGCAGCAGACAACTTTATCTTTTGAGTCAGATATTGAATTTCAGCCTGTTGCCTACAGACTGCAGGTACGTATTTATCACTCATCTGTTCTCATTTTACACCTAATCAACTTACACTCCAGTTGTACAACCTACCATTTTCCTGTAATAAACAGAAAGATCCTTCACAACTTCATCACTTAAGACATCCAGAGTCCTAAAAAAAAAAAATTCTTAAAAACCAAATTCATCTTAGCAGCTTATAAAAAAATCACATTGATGAAAAATTAAAATGAACATTTTGGCTGAATCTCACCTACAGGTATTATGACCTATTCATGGTGGTCAGAGTCTAAAGGAAGACACTGAACACAAAATAAAAACTAATCAATACCTTTGTTGTAGGGCAGGATTAAACATACAACCTTCCCACCTACCTTTATCTAAGGTCACAGCCAAAACAGTCCTATATAGTTAAGTAACTAAGAACTGGTCATTGCTTTTACCTGTTTCTGCATACTGTCTTCCTAATGTGTATCTAAATACCCCAAATTTATGTAAATTCTCCACAAAACTCAAACACAACACACAACATAGACATGTAGGCCAAAAAACAATACTACAGCAACAAACTTGACTCAACAGAACTATCTTGTCCACGTGAGCAGTTCTCCTTGCAAAAAGCTGTCAGGACTTAGATCTGTCTCAGGTTTCTCAAATTAAAAGTCTATCTAGCCAATAATAACATTTTCAGATTTTTACTAAAATGTTAATACAATCTTAATCATAGTAAGAATGTTGAATGTTCTCTCTAGGCTTAAGATGAAACAAATCTGAATTCCAAATAATATTTAAGGCAATATTACTAGATTTTTACTCTTCTCTTTACAAAGGTCAGAATGTTTATATTTTATAAGGAGCTGAAGAGGGAAATTGCTAATTCGAATGAACTCCTGTATCTGGGATGCAAGTGAAGCCGCTGTGTGACGTGGCAATGAAATGCTGGCATTCTGAACTGTTTCAGATCTCTAAGAATTTCTGTAAGTGAAAAGAAGTCTGACAAAAAGGACAGAGAGAACTAACAATACAGATTTTTCTTTTTTTTTTTTTGGCTGGGTTTTTTTGGTGGTTTTAAGTTTTTTGTAGAAAAGAACTTCAATCAGTGCTGATAAGGTTTGTTCTGAGGAGATGATATGTAGTTAGGAAGTAACTTGAAGGCCTGTCCAAAAGAGAAGGAAGGCCAGAGCACACCAGCTTCTCAGAACTTCAGAAGAACCACTGTGGAAAGCAAGGATAAATTAATTTGTGCAGCTCCCACTGCAGACATTAAAGCAAAAAGGCTACCAGATGGCAGGCCCATCCTCTTAACTTAAGAACTTAATTTTCTTTCTTAACAAAAAATCCCCACAATAATCCCCATCCCCTCAACAACCAACCTCCAAACGGAGGGAAAAGCCCCACAGAAGTTTTATGCATCTTCAAAAACACTTTTAAAACCCCAAAAAAGACTAGACCTAATGTTACAGCCCACTGAATTCAAGAGAGGCTCTTCATGCCAGACTGTAACATATGGTTTTGTACTATAGAACTGGTACAGTATGTACAGATATTTAATTAGCTTCTCTCTAAGTGGCAAAAATGAGCCTACCTTTCAAGTAGCAGCATTCAGTTGCATTTTAACATTAAGCTGTCTGCATTAGTTTTTCCAATCCTTTTACCTTTTTGGGATAGTTAAATTTTACAACTAATACATGAACACACTTGCATTCCTGCTTACCTTGCTTCAAGCAAAGCTGCCATGTTCAGTCCTATGAATTGCAAGCAGGACAATTTTAGCTGTTCAGCATTATACATTGCTGAGAATTCCAGCAGCTCAGCAGCATTCTTTAAGGTAACTGCAGAAAAAAACCACAACAAACTTAATTAGATAATTGGCTCTAGTATCAAGCAGTCATTTTAAGACTTATTGTGCAGCATGATCTAGTTATTGAAATGTATCATATACTATCCCATTCCTAGAAAAAATGCTAATGCTCAAATGGCCAACAATTATAGAAGCTCCATGTAATTTTGTAGCAGCTTGTGTGCAATGGCTGCTTCACAGAACTAAAAAGCCCGACCTACAAAGAGATCAGTTTCAAAATATTAAAACCCAGCAGTCCAAAACAGAAAGGAAAAGAACTTAAAAATAGCAATTTTCATACACAGCAGAAACAGTTCTTACACTTCCAAATGTTTCAATTTAGTATGGAGAAAGAAAAAATAAGGGGAGTGAAAGAGGAGAGAGGGAACACTATATACAAGGACTGAAATAGAAACAGAATTCAGTTTATCATATTTTAAAGAACAGAAATTTCAATTTGATGAAATAAAAGTTTCACTGGCCTTTGGGGGTGGTTAGCTTTTTTTCATTTTTTTTAACTTATTTTTTATTAAAGAGCATGAGATGAAGAAGATGCATAAGGAATGAAAGATTATGCTAACCTAGAATATTGCTCAGACTAAAGAAGCAATTATTAGCAGACGTGCAATGAACAAAATCAAAACATAATCACCTGAAAGGAAGACACACAAATTCTGTGGTGCAAAAGGTAAGAACATCTAAAAATACCATTTTTTTATTCTCTAACCCTTTATAGTACATGTGGAAGGACTCACGTTTTTCTGCAATGGCTACTTCACAGATTTCTTTGAGTCTGGATATAAGAAGCTGGTCTGCTACCACAAGAACGTTACATATGAATTCCACATTTTGAGAATCTGGAAAACAAAGCATCATGTAAACACTCGGGGCAAACCAAAAGCAACTATAAAACATACAGCTTCAATGAGATTTTATCTAAGTGCAAATATAATAGCTTTGCAAAATTTGATGGGATTTCCACGGCAAAAGGAATAGCTTACAAGAGCATCAACAGTCCACTTTTTGAAGCAACAGAAAGAGGGAAAAGGAAAACTGCAGTCTGACAGTTAACTAAAGAAAAGGTAAAACAAGGCCTGGCTTACTGTTATCCCTGCAAACTCTAAAGAAAGAATCAAGAATTTTGATTTTTTTAAATATAGCTCCAACACAAGCATATTAAGTTTTGACTTTCTATTTTAAAAATACAAAAATTGCAAGAGTTACAGTTGAAAATATATTAATGGCACCTTTTATGGCAAGAGCTTCATCTGTATACAAGTAATCCAAAATTATCTGTAGTATGTCAGAATGGATGGGCATTTCCAGAGCTGAACAGGTAGCCTAAAACGCAGAAGTATTTAAAGAAAAAACAAAAAAAGAAGAAATAGAAAGAGTAAGAAAAGCTGACTACTTGGAATAAAACAGTAACTATATTAAGAAAATAACTCAGATTGAGGGTCACATTTTCAAAGTTAAACAATTACTTAAGCATTTGTATAAAATCTGTCCAAGTTTCTCAATCAAGAATTGATTGTAGCAAAGCAGTTAATATCTGTTCAAACTTCTGAATAAATACCCATGAAACAGTTTCATATTTGATCACGGTGATCATCTATTCTAACACTCCTCCTTGATTGTATTACTTTATCCACAATTGCCTTAAAGTACAATTACAGGAACACTATATGCAAGTACTAACTGCTTTCCTTTCAAGGTCAAAAGATCTAATAAAACCACCAGTTCCCAAACAACAATGATACTGAAGTAGTCACTACTGTTAATGCCTTTGAAAATAAGGTCCTCATCAAGCCCTCCATTTGAAGAACCATCCCAACCATTAAGGTAAAGCTTTCATAAGAGCAAACATTCAGCACTGAACCATGTAACTGCCACCATTTATGTTTATGCACCACCACTGCTTAACAACTTTGGCTTACTTCAGGTGGTACTCAGGAAAAGTTTCATACTGAAACATTTACTCTGCTTTAGAACACACTACTGGTACTAACATATTTTCCTTCTGAAGTTTAAAAACCTCTTACAGACATTAAGATTTTTTACATAACATCTACAGAACTCGTTTCACAAAATATTTACTTATTAAATAGATTGATTTAGATTTACTTACAAAAGAAATAGGCAACTTAGGAACTACATACTATTGATATACAAAACTATGACACAAGGGGACACTCAACACTTAAAAAATCCCTTTAAAGTAATCATTTGTCTCATAGTGTTTCAAATGTTTTTTCAGAGATGACTAGAAAAGGCAGCACAGTAACCTGGAGGACATGTGAAGTTCTGTTCCACAAGAGAACAGAACTGCCAATACTTCACCAGGTTCTTATTGTATTACCAGAAAGCTGAGAAATTTGAGGAACTCCTGCACACTAGTTTTCCACATTAGTTTTCCATCTCAGAAAAATGCTTCTCCACATACACCATTCCTCTTTCCATAAATGTTATCAATAGTGCTCAGGTAGTTAAATAGAGGTAATTAGGAAAATTACAATGTCCAGGAACAACTGGGGCATTGACACACAGTTGGCAAATAGGAACCAAGACAAATTAAAGATCTACACCTTTAGAAACAGCAGCTGGTGACCAAGCAGAATAGTCTCTGACATGCTCTATTTCATTTAACAGCAAAATTCAGCTGGAGCTCTACACACTGACGCTCGATCCTGTTCTCTCTTGCACTCACTACATACGACAAGCTATTCCAAACCGCATACTATTTAAATTGGACTATCTTTTAGAGAAAGACAATGAAAACTCATGCAAAAAAGTATCCCACAAGAAGTCCAGCCAGTGTTTTTTATAAATCCATGAACTAGTTCAAATTAAATCCCTAGAACAAAAGCAGTAATTTCCTTTGATATACAGTATTACATTTATCACTCTCATTTAATACACAACCTCAGTAGTACAAATACACAGAGTACCAAAAATGTGGCTTGTGGGGTTTTTCCCTTGCAAACAGGATCAAAGAATCCAACTCTTCCTTTTGCCCAGTATTTAGTATATGTTACTCTAGGAAAAACTGAAAAGCTGTCACTTATTTGATGCAAAAAAAAACATATCACCACACATGGTTTTGGCAAACTTACCTCAATCCATGAGCTGCTTAACATGCTGTGAAAATAATCTGTAAAGAAAGGCATTTCAGTTCAAGATGCAATAAAATGACAGTTAAAAAAGACAATATAACTTGTGTTATATAAATATATTAAAAAAATACACACACATACCAAGTCTTGCACAAAGTACACACTTATGACAGGGGAATTCCTTTCCATCTAAAGATTTCAGGGTCACATCGCAGAGGTATGAACTAGAAGATATTTAATAGTATCAGAACTGTGATTATTCAGAAGAGCTACAAGTGGTAAACTCTACAAATAAATGCTAACTTTAGCAAGTTAGAATTTATCCTTTGAACTAAAACATACCTAAACTTCAATAATACCACAGAACATGTACCCAAAAAGAATAGGTACAATATTTCCCAGTGAGAATTTTTTTGTCCAAAGTTAAGCTTTAAAAATTCCGCCTGAAATATTTCCTTTAAAACACAGTCAATTAATGTTTTAAAAATGCTATAACTAAATAAATTAATTATGACTAATTTTAGTCAATCTTGAATGGTCTGACTTAAGTTACCTATTTCTTCAGTATCAGGAGGTACCATAGGCCTACGTGAGGCATTTTAAGAATGAACCTGAACTCTGTGAAAAAGCCACTTTCATGCAATATTGCTTTTCCTATATAAATAGATTATTCAGTACTTTGGGTATAAGTAACTCAATCACATGAATGGAATTAAAAACCAAACATCACTTGGCTAAAAGCAAATTAGAAAACATACTATGCATTTGCTTATTTGCAATCCACGTAGTCTTATTGTCATAGAAACCAGATTTACAGAAGTCAAATTGCTTTTGACTGGATTACCCATAACATTTCTCCTGGCATTAGCATTCTGTGACACTTAATCCACACAACACATTAGGGTACAGTAAAAAGAAACAAAGATATACCACACATATCTATCTCCAATTACTAATTCACAGATCAAGTCTACATCTACAAAGAATTTCTAAACCTGAGTCACTATTATAGTTTGGAAGTAACTCAGTAATAATTACACACCAGAAGTTAAAATGCAGCTGGATCAACCTTAGCCCTTACTTAACAGATACACAGATGATGGAGTAGGGGAAACTTGATTTTAAAAAATTACCATTTCTTCTGATTTAACTTTGGTTTGTTCCCATTCTTCTTGTTGACGACGTTAATTTTCCCATTTTCTAACCTGACTCCATCCAATCTGCAAATTATTAACATTAGTAATAAGCAATACAATTAGTATACAGTTCAAACCATTAAGAACAGTTTCACAAAGTAACAGTACTTCAGTGGGCTGATACTGTGAATATGAAAATGAATCATCAAACAAAAATAGAAAGGGTGGGCCAGCTGTTACTTGAAGAGCCTTCAAGGCAGATGTAAAATATAACTGACATTCTTTCCACATCTTAGATATGTATTCATTATCTTAGATGAAACCTACATTGTATAGTTAAGGCCAAAGTTCAATACCACAGGGTCAAAAAACTAGAAGTTAAATCTTTGTCGCTAGCAGTCAATAAACTGAGCAAAGACAACGGTTGGCAAGTTTCAGCACAGGCTTTTTTAGCATCCTAATTCATCAAGAAGGCTTGTGAATGGGATGGTAAAGACACAGGAGTGCTGCTGGTGGATTACAAAGTAATACACCTTTAAAGGCAAAGTACTTTACCATGGAAATGTTACTTAGGAACTCAGTTTTACCAGCAGCTTCACATCTTGCTTGTGCATGCAAGAAGTGCAGTGAAGAAAACTGTCCTGAAAAATCTCATTTCCTTCTTTTGAAAGCACAAATGAAGGGGAAAAAAACCCCAAACTGATTAATGCAGTTCTACAGAGACATTTGATTACAATTCCATTTGTTTCACTATGTAACATAAAAATTACATGAGTTGAACAAGAATTTAACTTTGTTTTGTGCTGCTTTATACTAAGCATGTTTGAAGTCTGTGAAAAAGCTGCTAGACTACGGACCACAGTACAGAAATTATACAGTCTGAAACTCAGATCAGCTGTCTCTAATACAACAAGTATTGATGTTTTATGACAGCCTTTCTGAAAAGTCAGATGATTTATATCAGAGGATATTGTCATGGTTTAACTTGTCTGGCTAAAGACCACACAGTTACTCACTCACTCAGCTCTCACCACCCACCAGTGGGATGGGGGACAGAATTGGGGAAAAAACAGTAAAATTCATGGGTTGAGAGACACAGTTTTAACAGGGCAGAAAAAGAATGGAAAATAATAATAATGCTAACAGAATGAGCAGACACAACGCAACTGATGCCCAAACAGTGATGGAATAGCTCACCAACCACCAACCCAAAACTCCTGTGTACTGGAAATAAGCCCAGTCAGTTCCCAAGTAGCATCCCCTCATCATCTCCCCCTAGTTTCTATTCTAACATCAATGCCAATTTCCACTATTGTCATAACAAGTAAAGTTAAATCAGCTTACATAAAAAAACTCCATGGAGAGCTCCTCAAAATATAAATGCATTTCATTTCACCTACCTTCCACTTAAATTGCTGAGCCCAAACTTCTTTGCTGCACTTTGCAACATTTTAATGAGGTTGGCTTCATCACCAGCTTTGCCTTTTTTAGATTTGCTCTTCTGTTTTTCATTTATAACTTGCACTTGATTATTTCTATAAATCTCAAATGCAGATTTTCCATTGACATTTTCATCAAAGCTCATTTTGCTGAGATTAGAAATTAAAGTATCTTGATATTCGTCTGATTTTTCTTTATATGAGATTTTTGGCTTATAACCATGAGTCAAAAGATCACAAGTATCAGTGTATATGAACTGCAGAAGGTATGCAAACAGATCTGGATGGAGCTTCTCAATTACATAGAGATCACATCCAACAGCATCTTCATCTTTCCGATAGATGTCTGGAGTGTCTAGTTGGTTTTCACTGGAAACAAAGAGCTTCTTGAAGAAGTCGGAGCGTACGGCCAAGATGTATTTGTGCACGGGGTACATTCTTGTGCCAACCTGAAAAGTCACATCATGGATGCTGTCCATTTCATCTGTTTCCTCTAACAGTTTGCCAAAATCCATTCCAAAACTTGATAGTGACACACTTGGAATTTCATAGAGACTAGAACAAAATTAAATTCATAATCAAACACTATTTACAACCTTCATCACATTTTATATAGTATGAGTATGAAGAGGATGAAGAGGATAATGAAGAGGATAATGTTTCTGTTTGGTTTCTTTGGTTTTTTTCTTATTGCTGCACTGCTCAACATTTCTTGTCCTGTTCTTTAAAAAAATAACTAATAATATGGTATTTAGGCAATTAAACTACACAAATAAGACCTGTCTAGCTTCAGTATATCAAATATAGTATTTTGCCTTTATACTGCACCAGTACTATGAGAACTATCTTATCTTCGTCTCCTTTTTCCAACATGAAAACACAGAAATGTTTGCTGTATTTCATATTAGAAACCAAAGCAATAAGGAAAAAAAGCTAATTTTAGCTATTTATCAAAAATGTTGGAAACTATTATGAGAGCATAAGACACACAGTCCAGTATCCTGTTTACTTATTTTGCTTTATACATTTCTTTCCAAACAAACAAAAATTCACTTGTCACTTTTATTTAAAAGCTGATTACTGGTGATCACTGAAGGGGTCAACTTCTACAGTATTTAGAACTCAGAATGTATTAGGAAATACATGGCAAATGCTTGCCTTAAACACTTCAGATAAAACATCAATACTGTCTATTATTATGCAAATACATAACCTGAGGCCTTTGGATATCTCCAACATAAATACTAACAAAGTGCTATTCTCAAGCAGTATGGATAAATATTTACTGTGAATTCTGTATGAGCCAAAAAACAGTTTGGAAAAGAACTATTCAATTACAATCACACACAAAAAAAAGGAAAAACTACAGCTGTTGTTATCTTAAATATACCTGGTTTTAGGATCTGACTGTAATACAGCAAAATTGCAGCCACTAGGATCAGTGGCAATACTGACAGCTCGGTGGACAAAAGTCAGCTTCTGAAGTCGAATTCTCTCATACACACTGGTCGTTTCATGTTCACAAGACACATCACAGGAAGGATGCTGAAGGCCTGATACAAGTTCTGTCAAAAAAAAAAAGAAAGTGAATACACATCACAGAAAGATCCTGCTAATTAAAATACAACAAATACAACAAAAAGGCAAGACTATGACTTCTGTGTGTCCATTGATGGAGTAAATGAATAAGGCCAAACCATGCTGAAGATTTCAGCTTGCTTATTTACAGAATATACAGGAGGAGAGCTGACAGTTTCACTTAAAATCTTGTCCTGTATGAGTCAGGTATGTTCCTTGCAGAAAAGCAAACCATCAGGACCTACTTTCAGCAATATGAGCCAAGTTAATAAGGTGGAAGTTGCTTTGGACCCTGAATTGTGCCCAGATAAGAGACTGGCAAACAGGTTTCACAGACTCAGCAGTGCAAGCAAGTATATGCTCCTTCTTTTGCCCAATACCAATTGTCTAAGGACTCATCATCTAATATGTGACAAGATCATTATATTAAACCATTGTGCTACTATTATTCTTCAGAAGTACTTTTCTTCCCAGAAATCTCCACCTAAAGGTTAACTGATGGCTGCAAAGTAAATCTTAGTATTACTGATGAAAGAGTATAGTAGCAGTCAGTGCCAAAAACTGTCAGTCAGAGAGGAAAAAACAAATTCACCACATTATACTCTTAGAGACTGTAAAGATTCAATCAAATTTTTTTACTGATTTAAAAGTACTTAAAAACCACTAAAAAATCACAGCTAACCTTTCTTTTCTGAGCTTTTTTTCCCTTCTTCCAGCCACTTCCCTGTAAAGGCTTCACCATCATGTGTGACAAACATTATTTCATTCCCATTCAATGCAACATCAGACATGAAGACTTGCCGGCCATACACCCAACGACACTGCTTCATGGAGTTGTTAGATGACTTCCAACAAAACACCTATAATATCCAATTTTTAAAGAAAGGGAAAATCTTCATATCATTTAAAAGCAGTTACACACTACTTTTTTAAAGAACGTACCATCTCAAAATTGTATATAGAAGGAGAAAGACATTCTTCAAAATTTTAGGATAAAGTGTTATGAGCATCTATTAGACAGAATCCACAAATAAAACAGGGAATATCTATCATGATATCAAGATCCATTTGCTCATGAAGAGCATTTGAAAAGCTTCTCCACATACTCAAATATCTTTAGAGCAGTCATCTATAGGACAGGTTTTACTGACTTCTCAACAAGGAGAGTAAAAGATGTTAAGTCAAGAAACAAGTTTTATCTAGTTCTTAATTTACAGATTTGTACAACTGGTTTGCTTACAAATCAGACAAAATTCAAAGCTAGCACACTGTAAATTTAAACCATTTCCTGTTAATTGTTTGACAAAAATCTCAAATTTCTCTGTACCAGTCAAGGTTTGGAATGGAGGTCATGACCAAACACAAACTTCAAAACCCTCAGGAATATGAAGCACTGAATGCACAGCAAGACCCCAGCAAGGTACACTGCATGTGTCTGAAAGACAGCCCCAAGCAAGGTAAAGCCCAAATCTGGCATTAGCAGTGCTGAAGTCAGGCCTTCATTTTCTCCCACTGAAGGACCTGCACAGGTCTGTTAGCATCTATGTTCTAGAAGAATTTGAGTAACCTATTTCCTTTGCCCTGCCTTGAGCCCTACGAATCACAGAATGGTTGAAATTGAAAGGGATCCCTGGAAGTTGTCTAGTCCAATCCCCTGCTCAAGCAGGACCACCCAGAGCCAGCTGCCCAGGAACATGTCCAGACAGCTTTTGAGTATTTCCAAGGATAGTGATTTCACAACCTTAATTGGCAACATGTGGAAGTGCTGGACCACCCTCAGTGCTCCCTGATACTCAGACAGAGCCTCCTCTATTTCAGTTTGTGCCCACTGCCGCTGGTACTGGCTCTGGGCACCACCAAAAATAGCCTGACTCTATCTTCTTTATATCTTCTCTTACACAAGATTCCTCTCGTGACTTTTATTTTCTAGTCTAAACAGTACTCCCTTATAGAAAGTGCAATCAAGCCAGACCAGGAAGCACTGATTCAGGAAATACAAGCGTTAAGATCCCATCCCTCTCCTCACTCAGTAATTTATAATGCCTGAAAGGACTAAAGATCCCCGTACTTGTCAGTATTCAACATGGAAAGATATGAAATGTACACGGAAATTGTTCCTCTGATGCAGGAAGATCATCTTACTGCTAAATCAATGTCCCAAAGATGTTGAAGGGCACTACCAACACTACAGATTCTAGAGGCTACACCTCACACGATCAAATACTGAACTGGAAATTGTTAACCTCTGAAACAACTGATGACCAAATGAAAAGATAAGATCATCTCAAAACATAATAAGTCCAAATGCAAAGAAAGAAAAAGAAATAACCACATCGCTCCTTATTTTGATATACAAATTCCGTTTTTAACATTCTTTAAGAAGGCATTTCAGTAGGAAAAGCTTCTTTGTAAACACCACTAGATGGCAGTGAAGATTGAGATCGCTCAGTGAGAGGATCGAGAAAAGGGATTTTGTACAGTCCTGTAAACCAGTACTAAAAGAAGAGTAAGGGAAGAAAACAATAAATTCACCACGGCACTCCAATTCTAAAACAACAGGGCATCTACACTTAAATACTAAATGATTCACCAGGTTTAGGTGCAACATTTTGCCAATAAACGGGACATTTCATCTAAAAAACTGTCTTGTTTTAGCAAAGGCTCTAAAAGTTCCTACTTCTGACAGGTATAAAGGTGGGATGAAAACATGGGAAGAAAAAAAAGAAACACCAGCAAAAAGAACCTAAGCCACATAAATTTAAAAACAAACTACTGCACATTACTTTTTGTAATTTTCCCATGGCCCTAATATTAAAAAAAATCACCAGCAGTTCTCCAGAAACAAACTGACTGGGGAACAATAAAAAGAGCTTTTTCAAATATATTAATGGCAATAGGCAGTGTAAGAGTAACATCAGCCCACTACAAGACGGTCACCTCACAAACAGGGACACAGAAAAGGCACAGGTGTTTAACACATTCTTTGCCTCTGTCTTTAACAAGGGGGTCTCAGTGCCCCGAGCTGGAGGACCATGACTGTGAAAATGATAAGTTCCCAGTCAACCTTGAAATTGTGGGATCTGCTGCCCCAAATGGATCCCTGGATTCATCCAAGAATCCTTAAAGCACTAGCTGATGTCATCCCAAAGCCTCTCTTGATGATTTTTGAGCAGTCTTGGAAATCCAGAGAGGTCCCAGCTACTGATGAACGTTGTCCCAGTTCTCAAGAAGGGCAAGAAGAACCCCACACTCTACAGTCCTGTCAGTGCCACTAGAGTGCCTGGTAAAGCTGTGGAGAAGATTTTTCTTGGAGGTGTTGAAAAACACCTGAAAGATAACACAGTCATTGGTCACAGCCAGCACGGCTTCATGAGGTTTGGAAATTTCTGCTTATCAAACCTGACTTCCTTTGATGACAAGGTAACCCACCTAGCTGACCAAGGGAAGCCAGCTGATGTAACCCTTTTGAATTTCAGTAAAGCTTTCAAGACTGTTTCTCACAGGATCCTTCTGGACAAGATGTCCAGCACACAGCTGGATAAACACATCATGAGATGGGTGAGCAACTGGCTCATGAGTTGGACAAAAAGGATCACAGTGGATGGGGTGACATCAGACTGCTGACCTGTCACTACTGGGGTTGTTCCACAGGGCTCCTCAGCCCTGTGCTCTTCATCTTCATAAATGATTGGAGGTAGGACTGGAAGAGATACTGAGCAAGTTCAGAGATGGTACAAAACTGGGAGGAGCTGCTGACTCCCTCCAGGGCAGGGAGGTCCTGCACAGAGACCATGACAAATGGAAGGCTGGGCAACCACCAACCATATGAAGTTCAACAAGGAAAAGGGCCAGATTCTGCACCTGGGATACAAGGCAGAGCAGGGAATGAAATGCTGGAAAGCAGTCCCAGGGAAAGGGACTTGTGGGTCTTGGTTGATGGCAAGTTGGATATGAATCAGCAGTGCCTTGGCAGCCAGGAGGGCCAACCCTGTCCTGGGGTACATCAGGCCCAGCATCACCAGCCGAGCAAGGGAGGGGATTGTCCCACTCTGCTCTGCACTGGGGCGGCCTCACCTCCAGTGCTGGGGGCAGTTTGGGGTGCCACAGTGTAAACAAGACATTGAACTATTAGAGAGTGTCCAAAGGAGAGCAACAAGGATGGTGAAAGGCCTTGAGGGGAAGCTGTGTGAGGAGCAGGTGAGGTCACTTGGTCTGTTCAGCCTGGAGGAGACTGAGGGAAGACGACCTCATTGCAGTTACAATTTCCTCGTGAGGGGACAAGGAGGGGCAGGCACTGATCTCCTCTGTGGTGACCAGTGACAGGACCTGAGGGAATAGCCTGAAGTTGTGTCAGGGGAGGTTTACTGCAAAAAGATTCTTCATCCAGAGGGTGGTTGGGCACTGGAACAGGTTCCCCAGGGAAGGAGTCAGAGCACCAATAGTGATAGAGTTCAAGAAGCATTTGGACAGTGCTGTCAGGCACCTGGTGTGACTCTTGGGGATGGTCCTGTTTAAGGCCAGGAGCTGGACTTGGTGATCCTTGTGGGTCCCTTCCAACTCAGCATAATCTATGAATCTGTGAAATTGGTTATTTTCTATGCATGATTTTGTCCTGTCTTACATTTAAAGTTTGATTAATCACTATGCAGCTTGCTATATAATTATGACAACTTACTCTTCCAGCTTCATCCAGTGCCAGAATGCAAGTCTTTTGACCCCCATTTTCTTTAAGATGCTGGGTATCAACTTTATATTCCAAATATCCCCCACTGACAAGAACTTTTTTAAGGTTCAGCTGTCTGAAAGAATACAAAAGGTTAAATTAGTATTTCCCTATTTTGTACTTAATGTTGGTTCTATGACAGTTACCTTTTTCACTTAGACAAGCAGTAAAAAAATAAAGTTGAGGCAGTGACACTGAAAAATGACTTATGATTAGTTTGATCCTACTGGTATTATTAACATAACTGCTAATATTACAGCAGACTATAACTTTTGCTTGTTTTTAAGTATATCACATTTATATCTCTAAGTTCTTCAGGAAATTCCATGAGTAAAAATCAGTAGATGATGTAGCTTTGATTTCATCATTACAGAAATTTATTCAGCTGTTTGTATCAAAACATCTATCCTATCCCAGCTGGTCATTTCTCAGGGGTTTGCTAGGTCTTGGTCAGCTGATCAAAATCATTATCTTTTCTCAGTTGCTTAGTAGAAGAACACAGGACACGGCATTAAGTTTCTACAAGTGTCAACACCTTCACTTACAGCCATGTAAACATAAAGTACAAGGTAATCATTAAGCTATAATATGTCAATAAATACTATTACAATCTGAAGCGAAGTTGAAAACCTAGGAGTTAACTGGGCAAAATCAAACCTAAAAAAATCTATCCTGTCATTGCAAACTAAGTAAAAGAGAACAGGATTAAAGATTTTCATGAGTCAAGAATCCAGCTTTTTCAAGAGGTTTTACAACTTGGTTTTAGAGTACAGACCAGATGATTTTACAACGTCCTCCTTGCAACCTAAATTACTCTTTGTAACATACTATACCTACACATTAATTAGGAAATTCAGACCTCAAATTACTGACTCAAAATCATAACAATATAAATAAACAGAGCAGCAGATCTTCAATGTCTCTACCAAGATAGGGTAACAGAGTAACAAGAGTAACCCATGATAGGGTAACAGGGTAACAGAGGAAGAAAAAATAGCAGTTTCAATGTTTTTAAACTTACAGCACAAAACACTTCCTCCTAATGTGTTTTTTTTAAATATCTTTGGTAAACAGCAAGTGGGACCTTAGCCTCTTCTAAAAAAAACCCAAAAAAAACCAAAAGAAGAAAAACAAAAATGATAGCCCTCGTTCATACGAAAGAACTACAGAGGAAGGAAACACAGGGCACCACTGTATTTTCTGTACTTTATGCACAAAAATCTTTAAAATAGCTTGCAATTATACAACTACAGTGAAATCCTCCCCTATTATTCTTCATGACAAATTAGAAAAGTAGCACATACTTTGAAGCTATCTTTTTGCACTGATAGTCTGCAAGTAAATAAATATCTCCTCTTCCAGTAACACATACTGTAGCGCCATCACTTGCAGAGACCAGGGACACAGAGATGTCTTTATGGTGTAGAGCAGAGACTTGGCGAGGTGCAGTTACACATTTTTCTCCATTAGGATCCAGCAGATAACCTAGAACATACAACACACTCCAAAAAATTATTTGCCATTCTACACGTTGCGCACTTAGTGGATACTTTATGACACTACATTGAAGAACCTTTAAATTCCAAAAGATTTTCCAGGTAGTTGCATAATTTGTCTTCAAAATATTTAGACAGATGAGACCACACCCACTTGTTAGTTCACTACAAACACCCAAACACCAAGACCTGATACATAAAAAACAAAGTAAGGCATATCCGACAGGGTAGCTATTTAATGTGGTGGTACTGCATTGATTCAAAAAAAGAATATTTATTTCATCAAGTAAAAATTCAAGACAGTAGAAATATCATAACGCTGGCATAAACTACTGTTTCGGACATTGGAAGACAAAAAAAATAAGCTTGTCAAAAAAATTACTGCAACTGCAGGTAAGCACAAAGGCAGCAGTTACATGAAACAGAAAAGGTCAGATCTGTAATGCAAGACCTCCGAAAAAATAAAATGAAAACATTAAAAAAAATAGAGCAAAAGCAGGCCGTTGCTGCTGTGTTGCAACAAGAACCCTAACATCAGGAATCTCATACATGGCATAATCCTGTTTTGTGTGCAGGGCACTCATGCCTGCACCACAGAGCAGAGCAGGGCACAGACACTGAGATACAAGCAGCAGAACTGCCTCTACAGCTGGCAGCAACCCTGCCACAGGACAATGCAGGGCTATGCTCAAACATCTTATGGGGGCAAGGTTTACCGCCACAGGTTTACCATGGTGCCCAGCTGACACAGCTAATATCACTTAGAATTCAACTACTGTCTCTCTATGGTACTGCACTGGGCTACATGCCAGACAGAATAATCCCAAAAACACAAGCAATCACAAAAAAGCTGATGTGATGGGTGCATATTAAAAAAAGGCAAAAACAAACAAGAAGATATTCATTAGTAAGGTATTTCTCTGACAAAGACAAGTTTTTTTTCACATACCTTGACAACTTAACATAGAAACAAAAAAAAGAGCTGGAACCTGAGGCCAGAGCTGATGCAGATTAAGTACCAGAGATAGCTAACAGTTTTGTTTGCACAAAAACGCAAAACTGCAAAAATGCAAACCCAAACCAATATAGCAATACCTGTTTATTAAAAAAGATAAAAGTAATTAAAATGCCCCATTCATACAACAAATCAAGTTCATTAGTTGGTAATTTATTTTCCAAAGTTTCTTTCAGAGCTTCAGAGTAAGACAGAGTTAACTGAAGATTCTGGTAATGGTATTGCTGAAAAAAATCTAGATATAGGCAAGTATTTCACTTTAAAAAGTTAGTATGGAAAAAGTTATCAGTAGCATGTGTACAGTGCATGATGAAGGAAGGACATAGGCAGGAGAGCTGAAGGCTAGTTTATAATTTATTAAAGGCAGTGCCAGCCAGATTGCTGGAAGGAGACAAGCATGTCTTGCAGTAATTTCCAACACAAACAGCGACATTCTGCTCCCTCAAAGTTTCCAGTCGCAGAACCACACAAGATACATGGAAGGTAGAAGTTATAAAGAGTTCAAATGAAAGCTAAATCTGACTAGCTCCTATCATCTCAAAATATGAAAGTAACTGGTAGAAATGAAAAATATTCTTTGAAAGAAGTGTAAAGGGATAATGTCATCAGACTGGTTAAAAAACAAAAAAAAAAAGAGAGAGAAAAGAGCTTCACCCAGGCTTCTGTTCTAAGAAGCAGATGACAGGTTAAGCATGAACAACATCTTTCAATGACTGGGTTTTACTTTCAGAACGCTTCTACCTTACCTAGTTGGCCGCCATTCAGCCCCATGGTATACACTGCTTCCTTAGTCCATAGCACAGTATGGAATCTGCCTGCAGCCACTCCAATCACCATTCTACCTTTCAGGTTTTTTGCCTGAACCTAAGCACAAATCCAAAGTACATCTTAATATTAAGTAGCAACAGGTGAATTTCACATGTACAAACTTCTGACAACATTTAACTCCTAAAGTCATTGAGAACAAAGCACTAATATCAATCCACATACAGTGTAATAAATCAGGCTATTTCAGAAGTTTGTCAAGTGGGGCGCTATTATACTAATGACAAAAAGAAGTCAACTTTTTGTATTATCTAATCAAAAGTGGAATCAAGTCTCCTAAGGCTGTCTTCATAAACAAGATGTTAAACAAGACTGAACAGGACATGTAGAGCACAGCCACAGAAGACTCAGGTGCTGAAAAATGTCAGCTAGAAGTTTAACTTGCAAACCCTAATGGCCTAAACACACTGCAGAACACTACATGACTAATTCCACGCTTCACATTTAACTTGACTTTTCCAGATTAAGTTGACAAAATCAAAGAAAATACTGTGGATATAGAGCTGTCATTAAACTATTGAAGAACACATGGTACCACAAAACACTATCCTGTTGCATTTTGGCTAATCATTTTTTTTTTTTACTTTCACAACACTGATAGTGCCATGATTAACTTCAGATGGAGTTAAAACTTCTCCACTTAGAAAAAAAAAATTTAGAGTTTAGGCACAGAAACATAGTTAAGGTGCTGTTACCCATACTCCCTCTTCCCTGTCACTACTCTTCCCAAAGCACTGACTCCAGTGCTTCCAGCAAAGGACCCTGAGAGCCGTCATCTCACGATTCAAAAGGAGTGAAGAGCATGATTCTCAAGTGATACATACCTATTAATACTATTAGCTACAGAACAATTTGGGGAAGAGGGAAGGAAATGGTTTTGGCAGTTGTACCTGGTACCATAGTCCACTACGAATTTTGGTATTGTTCAGGTTACAAACTAAGACATTTATCAGAACACAGTTATCTGAGATGTCTGATAACACAGAATCAAGATTTATCTGAATTCACATTAAACTCTGTTGTTCTGAAAAAGTTTAGGAGTTATTTTTATAATCTTCACACTTTACTTTCTGTCAAAAAAACCAAAACAACACCACCAAAAATTAAGCTTTGACAGATGTTATTTTTACCTGTCTAGGAACACTGCAATTAGAAGGAGGAGGAAGAATACCCAATTGATGGAAAGTATTCAAACCAAACGTGTAAACATATCCATCTTCTGTTAGAACAACAGTATGATCCTTAGCTGCAGCTATCTGGGAGCACTGATGACCAGCTAAGCCTTCCACAAGTCTTGGAACCTGAATTAGGAGAAAAATGTTGATATAAAAGCATATTGGTTTGTTATTAACCCGTGGCCATCTATGAAACTAAGGTTACACCAACAGAAAGTCATGACCAAATATTGAAATAAAGATAAAATGCATTTGAACACACAACACACTCACTAACATAACAACCACACCCAGTGCATTAAGATGAATTACTTTCCTTGCTATCAGGGAAATGTCCTTTGCTATCAGAGAAGATGAATTTTAAACCACCTGTTCTGAAATCAGATTGGAAACTACATCTTCAGGACAGCTGAACAAATATTAACTATTAGGTGGTATTTTAAATACCACAAACACTAAAGCCATCTCCCTCCAACACAGGATAATCCTAATGAAATTTCACAGAATAAAGAAGCAGTTCTGTATCTTTGAGTCTTCATTCACTCTAACATGACTTCTCCTTTATTCAACTATATAACATCACAATTTCAAAAAGCAATTTGGAAAAAATCCTCATTTAACAGAACTGCATTCTTTTAAAAAAAATAAATTTGAGCTCCAGTCTCCATTATAGCACACAGCAACAGAATATCAAGTTCTACCAGATACTTGATAATAGAAATTTGTAAAAATTACTGTGCTGCAAGACAAATGCCCACTATGAGGTAGGATAAGATGCTTAAGTCTAGTAATTGTCTTAGTCTTCTCAAATTTTAGTTTTGTGCATTGCAACAATGTATTATTGAAATAAAAATGACCAGTGATGTTTCATTTAAGTTAAGTCTAGTAAAAGCCAACCCTACCATCCCTCTTTCTGACACAACAGCTTCACAGTACTACTGTACTGCTGTTTCTCTGCCAAAAAACATTTGCTTCCACTTATCTAGCATCAGCTGGCCTTTAAATCAACTCAGCCATAACACAAGTTTGACTACAGCATCTAGCTATCTGAAGTTAAACATTCAATTATTAAACTAAAATTGAATGCACATTCCTCTGCTCTCTGCCACTCGCTATTAGCCTTGGAGAAGCTTTTCTGTTACTTGGTGGGAAGCAAGGGGTTTGGTTTAAAATGAATGGCAAACTCATTTTGAAAGTACACTGATAGAAACTCTAATTCCACTTTTAGACTTGCTGTTAGAGGTAAAAGAAACCTCATACTAGACTACAAGAAATAACACAAGATAGCATACCAAGCATGTTTGTTCATCACCATGACCCAAGCGCCCTCCTTGTCCATGTCCACATGTATACACTTGGCCTTTGTGGGAAAGGAACACAGAGTGGAATTTGCAGAGTACCACCTGAAGAAAAGAGAAAAAAATGGGTGGGAAGAGGCAAGATAGGACAAATTAATTTTCCCAGATAATCTGAAAACACCTGCCAGTGTTTTGTACACAAAAATACTTTGTGAAGAACTCCTGCTTTAATAAAGATATGTTCATGAAAATACCAGTAAGATACTGGCATTAAATCATAGGACACATAAAACACCTGCTTTAAACATATTATGTACTGCCTTAACCTACTTGAAGAGATAAACAGTTTCAGTTTATTGAACTAAGATCAAGCATGGTCCCATAGACTAACAGAAACTCGAAAGACTGAGTTTTAAGGTCCACAATGCTGCCTCAGAAATGCCAAAGAAAACACATTAAGACTGCAGCACAGATTGTCTGCCCTGAATGTTTGCTCAAATTGTACTTTAAACTTTCAAATATTCTCAAACTGAAGTCACAAGAAGTTATCAGAGACAAAGGTACTGCTACATGAAATGCACTTAACAGCATAGGCTGCTTTGAACCAAGGTGAATTTTAATTCAACATGTACCAAGCACATTTATTATTCCAATTCAGTTCAGTACTGGAGTCGCACAGGAAGGCAGCAGCTCAAAACAGTTACAGAAGTATCAAGCTTCCGAATGTATTTAATGATATACAAGCCGTATATCCAAAGTAAATTGTGCAAAACCCACTGTTCTCCCCACCAAAACAGAGGACCACAATTTCAGTAATGCTGATTGGGGGTGCAGGGAGGTAAGGAGGTGGGCAGAGGGAGGAATACATCGAGAACTGTTTTTTCCATGGAAATCTTCAACACTTAGTAACTCCTTGGTTACTTTTTCCCCCTTACACACCCCTCAGCAAGAAATGTGCCTATGTAATACATAAGGAATACCTGTTTAATATACACGCCATTCCGAGGAAAAAGGTCCACCAATTCAGGATGATGTCTACCCTGCTGACCACCGTGACCCAAAGTAAAATTTATATTGTTTCCCCAGGTGTAGACTTCCGTGGGATCTGTAATGAAAAAATCCTCTCTGAAGCTTGTAAATTTACCAGTATTGTGCACATTGACTTCAAAAAACAACTTCCTATTTCTATCTAAAAATTGAAGAAGAATTTTTTTTTTACCTAAAGCTGAACTTTAAAAACATTTAATATTATAAGAAGTAAGGTACCATGACAAAATATTCCATTAATATTGTACAGATGATCAACATTAGCATCAGGCATCTCACAATTTATGAGGTCCCAACTAAAACCAGAAAAAATTGTATACACTGTATATATACATTGTATATCCATTAATACATTGTTGAAACAGATCTCATTGCACAATAAAAAATAGACTATTTTATTTCTTACCAGTTTTCTTGAACACCACATGGATAGGCCTATCCTTCATCACAAGATCCAGGGCTGATAAGCCTTCTTTATCCTGAACATACAGACTAACACCATGCTGGAAGAGGAGAGGGGAAGAACTGAAGTTAATTTTAACTGCTCAGCTTGAAGTAAACCAGGTAAACCTTTAAGTAGCAAAATGCATCTTTAATTGAAGTTTAATACTGATAAAAGAAAATCCTCAGATTAAGTAAACGGTAAGCAAATCTAACAAAACCCAAAAACAATGCAAATCTGTTCTGCCATGTATACATCTTGCTGATATAGTAATATGAATTTTATAGTCTCAACGCTGACTGCGTAATAAACCGCAACCAGCAAAACACAAAGGAAACAGATGTGAAGATAATGCACTGACATCTAGGAATGGCAAATATCCACCAAAAATTAATTTACCAGCTTCAAAGGATGCATTTTCTTAAACTGGCACTCTACAGTATCATGTTGACAAGCTAGACAAGTGACAAAATAAAAAAAAGACAAACTACTATTATTTTGAAAGCAATCAAGGAACAGAGTTTCACCATTGCTGAGAAAAGGCCAGTGGACACACACAGCCAGGAAAGAGAGCACTAGGGAAGGTTCAGAGGCACAAAGGACGAACAGGTCACTCTTTTAAAACTTAGAGAGACACAGACAATCTCTGTAAATACCATTTTCTCAATACAAAAGAGTGCTGCTACAGCAGCATTGATTTTAGGAAGGAAGTCAAGTGCCATCAATCACTTCCCAGAAGGGAAGAACTCCAGATGTCCCCAAATAGAACCTAATGGCCAACACACTTGTACCTGTGTGCCTGAGGTCATGGCTAATACAAAGGAAACCTTATAAAACCCCACACTTAAGATGTCAACACATCAATGAAATACAACTTTATTTGAAAAAACATTCCCCAGAAGTATAACAGGATACACTCTCCAAATTATAAAGACAACTCCAGTGCAACAGGGCTGGGAATAATTCACTATATGACAGAAAAGACTGACATACTTTTATAACTTTAACAGATAGCTGGATATTAATCATTTTAGAAGTTGTTTAAAATATTCACAAGCAGACAGAGGGTGGCTGGATATTCACATGGCCTGAATTTGTGAAAACAAACTCCAGTTGCTGAGTGGCAAATCTTGTAGTTAGACACAGTCTGAGAACAAGCCAAGACTGCCTCCAGCCCATAGCAGGAGACTGTCACCCACACTAGCTTATGAACCCAGGGGCTGATTCTGGAGCTAGTCCTGGTTAACATCTTGACTAACAACCTGGATGATAGGCTAGAGTGCTGCTCCCTCAGCAAAGGTGATGATACGAGACCAGGAGGAGTGGCTGATAAGTCAGAGGGTTGTGCTGACATTCAAAGGGACTTTGACAGGCTGGAGCAACAGGCTGAGAGGAACCACATAAAGTTCAACAAAGAGAAACACAAATCCTGGCCCTGGGGAGGAACAACCCAGTGAACTGGTACAGCTGGAGGCTGAATGACTAGAAAGCACCTTAGCAGGAAACCACTTCGGGCTTCTTGTAGACCACCAGATGATCACAAGCCAGCAAGCTCAGAGTTAAGAATGGCAAAAGCATCCAGGGCTGCAGGTGGGAGTGCTGCCAGCAAGCATTACTCAGCACTGGCAACCAACAGCTGGAGTGCTGGGTTCAGGTCTGGACTCCCAGACAGATAAGGATATACACGAGCAAGCTCAGCAAAAGACCATGAAAATAATGACTGGGGCATCTGACATGCAAAGAGAAGCTGAGAGAGCTGGGATGCTTAGTCTAGAGAAGGTTTGGGGTGGGGGAGGGGGACAGCATGCCTTATACACAATAAATACCTGATTGGAGGTGAGGGGTAAGGATCACAGCAATACCCAGTGACAGAAAAAGTGGCAATGGGCACAAACTAACATATAAGAAATCCTGTTCCAATCTAAAACACATTTTTATTGCACTGATACTAAAACATTGGAACAGAGATGTCTGATGCTCTGCTCAAAATCCAACCAGACACAGTCTTGGATGATCTGCTCTAGCTGACCCTGCCTGAGCATGGGGGCTAGACTAGACTTCAGAGACTGCAGCAATCTCTTTCTATCTCAGCTATTTCATAATTTTATTCTACAATCAGTTCCTGTTGTTGCTATAATACCTTAAGAACATATCCTTTTTACAACACAGTACAGCAGACAGACTTCAGTTAAGGAACTGGAGGGGAGAGCACCTTCCATGAGCTGTTTCATCCTGCTTCTTAGAAGAGTATCAGCAGAGGTGACAAGCAAAAAAACCTCATTCACTTACGTAACTGACAGAAAAGTAAAAGACGTTGGGGAAAACCTGCACAGCCCTCCTGTAAGCAAATATCAAAGATACAGATATACATATGTGCACTAGAAGACTGAATACTTTTTCATACAACATGTACACACTTTCCAGTTTTCTAGAGAACAGAATCATATGTACAATGCTTATAAAAACATCTACTTTTTTCAAGTTTAATGAAAACTTCCCCACTCTGTAAGGAGACAGCACATGAAATAAATATTTAAAAGTTATCAGACCTTCAAGAATTAAAAGCTACCAGAACCACCATCTTTCTGCTTAAAGTCTTGTAGAAAGTAGAGCTACATCTACAAATGGCTAGTCACTGTAATTTTAAAAGACTCTCTTCAAAATGCAAAATCCTCTGCCTTAAAAGGTTTGTTTTTAAACAACCCTGAACCACAAATACTTAATTTTCTCACATAGTTAAAGAGACCCTGAACATCTCAAAAACATCTCTTTGCTGTACTTGTAAAAGGAGGAACAAAAGGAAGATCAAGAAAAAAAACAGACAACTTGCTAAGTGGATGGGAAGAAACAGCAGTTGTAAGAAAAGAGTAAGGGGGACTGAGCAAAAGCCCTCTTTCAAAATACTACTGAAATGGAGATTCACATAACAGAATACTCCGTATCTTGAATTGTTTATCTCTTAAATGTAAGATTAATTTCTAATTATAACTCCATTTAATTTTCCCTTATTTTATGTTCTCTAACATCAACTGATACAATTACTGCAGGGTCTAATTTCAGAGTAGCTTTAGTCTGATCACTCTATTTTTAAGATCCTGAGCTTGATATCATCCACGCAAACAAGTCTTCAAGGAAGTCCACAATTAATCAGGGATCCTTACTCAGTGTTGATTTCTGCAGGGACAAAGGCAGACATCTATATGAACAGAGGCAACCTTCAAGTAAATCAATGCACTGCAATCTGAACACAATATTCAGACAAGCCTCAAGAGGCTTTCAGTCAAGTTTAAAAACACACTTTCACATAAGCAATACAACTCTCAAAATTGTAGACGCCAAGGAAAACTACAGTTCCAAATCACTCACCTTCAGTAAGGACAAAACGCAATCAATGTATCCATAAAATATACTTCTGTGCAAAGCTGTCCATCCAGACTCTTTGTCTTTTGCCAAGAGATCCACTCCTTTGGTCTCAGCCAACCAGTCCAGCACACCTTTTTTGCCACACGATGAAGCAAGATGTATAACGTTTCTACCAAAGGCATCTTTGATAGTTGCAGCATTGTAGCAGTAAGAAGAGAGAAAGGCCTTGATCTGGCCTTCACTTCCTCTGGTGACTACAGAAATGACATCCAAAGCATGCTGTAGAGATCGACACTTTGAAGTGCACTCTGGCATGTAAGAATTCATCTTCACTTCTACAGCCGCTCTTCTTCTTAAGGGAAACAACCCTTAAGTGTATCAAGGCACTCCAATTCAGTACACAGCACAGTGCCTCAGAAAAAATTGTAATTCCAAGGATGTAAATCCAAGTTTATTGAGCTGCCATTAGAAATCTTTGTACTGTTATGTTTGGCACTTGATCCAAATAAATATTTATAAATATATGTTTTTAGAAGTCTTATTTCACCATCTTATATAACAAATATTCTTGTCCATAGAAAATTCCAAAAGTGAACTACCTCTAGAGTGCAGAGGGGGATTCCCCCTCCACACTACCTTATTCTTCTAAAACTCCATAATTGCAAGGGAGACCTGAAAGAGAACAAAACAGAACACAGTAGTAAACAAAAACACTTTTCCCCTGCAACTGTACCAATTTAACTGCATATCAAACTAGCAAGTACAGGACAAGACAATGTGACAAGGGCTGACAGACCTGCCTCATGCCATCTGAGCTTATATGCAGACATTTAGTCAGCTCAAAAAAGCATTACTCCCTTCCCCACCTCACCCTCCAAAGGCACCTCCTACCTTTCTTTGACATAAATTGTTTAGGCTACAAGGTAAACTAGATCGAAAAAACTTTGCTTTCCCAACCTCAGTGTCCTCAGGATCCTGACTGTTTTGTGTCTTAATTGTATCATTACTTTGTGATCAGAAAGCAAGAACTGAACTAAAAGACTGGGTGAGGGAAGAAACCATCCACCAAAAAAATCCCCTCAGCTGTTGAGTACATCATGGCTAACAGAGGCACAGTTAGTAACATGATAGAAGGAAGGAGGGACCACCAGCCTTCAGAGCCTCTGTAATGAAAGGATTATGCCCCTCTTTCTCTTCCCTGGCCCAAATCCATACCCATGTCCCTACTAATTCTAATCTGCAGAATCAACAGGAAGGTTCCTCTCCACCACTCCCAGAGTTGCTCACAAAGCTGGGACAAAGGATGGCATCAAAGCAAATAAAAGCAGCTTGTACAAGAGACATGAATTCAGGGCTAAGGTCTAAAGCTCCTGAAACAGGCAAGAAGAAATGAAGGTCTAAGTTGGAAGGGGTAAGAGAGAAAGAAGGAAAAGGAAGCAAAAATAAGAATTCTTCTTCATGAAAATATATTGACAGTCTGGGGCACACAGCAATTCTGCTCAGCTGTGCAGACTTATCTTTGGCATATCCATCTTTGTCTGGCATCCCTTTTCTCAAAAGTAAAGCAGGCCTGACAGAAGCACTCAGGGAGCCTAAAATGCATGCAGTTATAGTCAGAAGTGTCACAAGAAGTGCACACTGCAGTATAAAAAACACACAAACCCAGAAAACAGAAAAAAAGTGAACTACATATATCACTATCTGCATCACTAATTTAGTGTGAACTGTTAAGACCCCCAAAAATCTCACTTCAGTCTTCCAGATATAAGTTTCAAACTGAGTGAAACACTATTCAGTTCACAGTTTTCTTTGCTGTGCAAAACATAATTTAAAGTTGTTCTACCCACAAGTGAAATATTCCAAGAGAAGCTGAACAATGTTATCCTGAAAGCTAAAGAAATAAAACTAAAAGGGTTAACAAACCCTCAGACTGGTGAATGGAGGAAAAGGAGGGGGATAAGACAGGGACATACACCAAAAAAAAAACCCCAACAAAATAAACAAAAGTCCCCTATCCTACTCAGCTTAACAGTCATTATAAATGTTCATATCCTACTCCTTGACCCCAACCTCATCAAAAAGATTGAGAGCTTAGCTTCCATTGTTTTTAAGCCACTGAATGTATAACTATGTTTTCTTAATATCTTTATTTGCGAAGATACATCAGAAAAGTATGATTTTGTTTGGAAAGATAATTCAGAGTCCTCCTCCTGTTTTAAGAATCAAGATTTCCATAAAGCTGCAAGCAACCACTTTAGAACAAACATTAATAATGGAATCTAAACTTAAAAAAAAAAAAAAACCAAACAGCCCAGAGTATTAATTTAAATATCTCATAACAAAGTCTTCAACAACTACTTTTCCACTCATTGAGAAGGGTTACAATACTCAGAATGCAAATCTATAGACCAGAAGTTGTTCAGTGTATACCTTAAAACAAGTTCAAAGAAGCAAGGCAAATGAAAAAGAAAAAGGCAAATGAAGAAGAAAAAATCATTTTTATTCACTACAATTCAGTCCCTCATCTCTGACCAAGGGCAGCATTCAGAAATCTTTCCAAGACTAGAACTGACCACAACTGTTCAACTTAGATTTGTCACAGCAAGCTTCAGTTCACTCTACAGGGCATTTTCCAAACAACATACAAACTTCAGCAGTAACACAAGAAATTTATCATATATATGTGTGGACTTTCGTCCTCTGATCTTCTCAACCCTCAGACTATAAAGACAAGTAAATCACTGCAACAGGTTTAGAAAAAATCTCTGATTTCAAGGACACAGCCTGACTTGTTGCTGCAATGAATCAAAGTATGATAGGAAACGATCAGCACACTCAGACTGCCAGTGCATCAAATACCCTTCTGAAACTAATAACTAAAAACAAAACATCTCCAAAAAAACAAAACCACAACAAAAAACTTTAAAAAACCCCAAACATTTCAACATCTACAGGAAAAAATAATCACATTTCACCAATATGACACTAGACAATAGAACTATGCTGAGGAAGAAGTAGAAATTTTATGCATGCCTTGCAAAGCACATCCTAAATATAGTTCATTGTTTAAATGTTACTACCAGTGCTACACTGGAAAATAAAGGTAAAGATAAAAAGAATATTATGAAAAATCACTTAGGGGAGACATAAAATAAGGTTGACTAATCTGTCAAAGTGGTATGAAGTGGCACCATCACCCACAAAAGCAGTCCTGCTGTCCCCTGTGCCATACCTTCCCTTGTGCAGATCCACACCTATGTAAGGCACTGAATTGCATAAGAAAATAATCCCGAATAAAGGAAATCCTGAGACTTGTGACATTACAAGAAAGGAACGGAGATGCCAGACCAAAACTTACTGAACACACCTGAGCTCCAGCCTATCAAACACCAAAATAATGTGAATAACAAATCAAACATTAAAAGAATAAGAAGTCTGCCAGTAAATAGAAATACAAGCCTGCCTATGACACATTAATTCCATCACAGTGACATTTACTGCAGCTATGTGAAACTTGACTCTACTGAATTATTTCTTTGTAAGTCATTCCAACCCAGCCTTTCTTAATGTAAACATTACAAAACTAGACACTATATTAGTATATTGATAATACACCTTCAGCTCAAGACAGAAGGCTGTAGATCAAGTTTTCACCTGTCCACAGTTAAGGCTGTCACACTGGTAACAAACACCGTCACATTATAGCAAAACTTGAAAAAGGGTGATAATCAGATCGGACTGTTATACAAAGGAAGTCCTTAAGAGAAACCTTAAAACTATCAAATTCTGAATTGAAGCTCAGGTCTGTGTGCAAACCTTTCTGCTGCCAAATGCTTACTTCTAGTATAAAGAGTTCCAAATGAACAGTGAGCAGCTAAAACAAGCACAAAACAGGAAGCACCAGCATTTTTTAAACTTTGAATTAAGATGATCTAGAACACGGTGCCCTTTTGATGACTGTAGATATTTCTGTAGGCTTCCCAGCACAAATCACATCCGTGTTATAATACCAGTGTCTTCCTAATGTTATAATTATTAAAATACATTAAAAGTGAAATAAGGCTATAATATTTAAACACTTTTATGATACAGTATTATTTGCAATTCAAATTATTTTAAAAAACTGATTCCTAATTAACATCATAGAAAAAAGTCACAAAAAATGAAGGAATTAGAGCAGTGTTCAGAGTATCCCAAAGACATTTTATTTCAGCAGCAAGTGGGTTTCTAACTCTCAGACAAATGAGCTATTTATTACACATGTACACAGCCCAGGAAAATTTAGAAGGTTGAAACCAATTTGGAAGCAATTCTTTAGTAGCAAGAAAGTGTTTGTGGTACCTTGCCTTCTGCAAGTGGGTAGTTAGAGCTGTCTCACTCAGCTCTCCCCCTCAGAGAAGGCAAAGCACCACTGCACCAGAGCTGTCAGACAGCCTCCAAGAAGGAGTGTGTCAGATGTGTCATCCGACCCTATGGAGACAGAACTCCTACAGCTGAAAGAGCAGCTCTCTGCCTACTGAAGATGTCTCAAATAATCTGTTTCTCTCAAGAAGTCACTACAAAAATCAAAGCTGGCACACCTCTCCTGAGAATGAAGTCAACAAAGATTCTACAAATACCTTTGTGACTAAGGTTGATGGTGACAGATTTCATTTCCTGCAAACAGCAGACATGAAATCTCAACATTTGGGAAAAGTGAACAGAGTTGGCAGAAACCTCCTACTGTGACGTTCCAGAAACTTCTCCGTGTATCATATTCACTATCAACACATTCCAAATTTTCTCTTTTCCAGAAAGCACTTCCACTGCTTTCTGAGGAAAGGAGGTTGTGTGCTCTGGGCTCAGAGGTACAAGGAACAACAACCAAATCTCACCTCATGGTCGGCAGTGTCAATGTATGTTTCTGGCATCCAGTGTGGAATCTCTGGAATCCATTCTTTGATACTGGAAGTCCCACCTGTCCTATACTCAGGTATTAGAGCTACCAAAACCTGGCTGACATGGATGTGGATACTGGCACCAAGACAGTGGCTGGTAGCTGCTGGGGTGCCTTCTTTCATTTAATACAGACAGTGGTCTTACATGGAAGTGAAAGAGAATACAGAAGAGGTTCAGCTACTCAGAATTCAGTGCCACTCAAAGACAGACTGCTGGGTTTGCATCTTCAATGTGCACTGCACTAAAGTAACTCAATTGTCAAATTAGTCACATGGTCCTGAAACCCATCCTTGGGCTGCTTTACTAAAAACATATTTCTCAAGACCTTAAAACTGGCATAACTTCATTCCATTCACTGCTTTTCTGATGGGATTTATTAATTTATTTTTAAGTGTTACTAATTTTACTAAATACCAGTCACATCTAAAGTGCACATGGTGAAAAATTACCTAGCTCTCCTAATTTGGCTCTCCTAAAACAAAAGTAAGTAATGGTTTCTATTTTTCATATAAAAGAAGCCTAGTGCTTTCCTTGTCAATCCTAACATCCTTCCTTTAAGAACGAATACATAATAATAATATGGCTTTTCTGAAGGTACAAAATTCATTTTCTTTTCCTTTTGATAGTAAGTTGCTAAGTGAAGTGAGAGATGACTGGCAACACCACACATTTCAGGAAGGTCAAGTCCATCCTTATAAGGATATTGCAATATCTTAAATATTTCCAGTGTGGAATGGAAGGGGGTTGTTTTTTAAACAAGCACACTGACATTTCTCCACGTTGGTCCATTCGCATCTGTTTCATAATCACAAAAGACTTGTAACCATAACAGCACGGAAATCCTGAAAATATTTGTACCCAAAGCAAACCTCACTTACACAGACCACTTGATTAGCAAGCTAATAAAAAAAGGCTTACAGAAATAAAGCCATGGGAATTTGCTATCATGTTACCACTTTTTCAGGACTTTCTGTTGACTAAGTTCTTACCTAAAGATCACTTTCACTAACACATATTAAAGTAACAGTTTAGAATCTTACAAAGGTGAGTAGAAAATTGAAGCTGGGTTGTAATATAACAGGCTTAGCACTGGCATTAAGCAAGATATCCTCAAGGAAACCCAGGTGAATTCCTAGACAAACAAAGCAAGCACAACTTTCAGGTACAGGTGGCACACTGTCTCAGCCTTTAAAGAAGAGTTAGACTATTAATCCCTGCTCAGATTACATATCCACAGATAGTTTAACCTGCTCAGAAATTCCTTGTACATTTGTTGAAGAATGGGCAAAAATCTAGACTTTCCAACCCCTTGAACACAAAATGTATTTTATGTGGACAAAAGTGATTGAATGTACAAGGAAAAACAGGTAAATCCAAGTTATGCAGTAGCTAAAATGGTTCAGCAGCCTGAAATTCCCACAGAGGGACCTTCAAAAAAGCAGCTTCTTCTTGACTATATAACAGGAGCATTGAGACACAAAAACAAGGGTTCTGCTCTCCTCAATGCACAAAATATCAAACAGTCCTGATTCCAATTCAGATTGCAAGTTTTAAAAGAAGCAAGTAAGTAGAAAAAAACTTGGAAAGAGCCACTGGGAATTAGAATGATTATGGACAACCCCTGAGTAAAAGCAAATTGGATCTCTTTCCTCCTTCACCTGTGGCTTCAGCAGACCACCCAGAGCCTTTGAATATGGTGCATGTTACACAAAGAAGGAAAATCAAAACTCCAGTCCACTTCACTCCCGACAGTGGGCAAAGTAGTCATTTTCAAATTTCACAAAAGACTCAGATTATACATCAGGAAGGATTTTCAAATGACAAATGGAATGCACACAAGGGTCTCAAAGCAGGCTAGACAACAAGCAAACTGTTCAAATTATAAATAAATGGGACCTATCCAGAAGTAAAGCTGTGAAGGAAAACCAACTTGCTTTGAAAGAAACCACTTGCTTTGAAATTCCACCACGTCCCTTGGGCCATGGCAGATCCAAGCTGCTCGATTTACTGGGATGGGGCCTCCGTGCCACCACTTGGCACAGGTACATCCCAGCAACCTTTAGAGGCTCTCTCCAGATTTTCTGTAACTTCCTCCTTCCCAGCAACAACAGCATAATCCTTATCAGAATGAGACATTCAGCAATCCAACAACCCTAATTCAGTTGCTCCTAGCTGAGCTAAGCAGCATTGCCAATTAAAGGCTGACACATCTGTCAAAAAAAGACCAAAGTACCATTGGTAGCTAAATTCAGCTACAAACGTCAGAGCACATCTATTAGTTGGGAATCATTGTACATAAACAGTAAACTGTGAAACACTGCGCTGGGCTTATCTCGAAATACTCAGCACTGCTTATGTTTAATAACTTAATGTTGTTTAAAAAAATAAAACAAAGTGGTACAGACAAAAGTACAGTGAGTGCAGCTACAGTCACTTCCACAATCCATCGAGATCTTGCTACAGGCTTTATTGAAACAGATAGGAAGGGAAGTTAAGCACAACAAACCACAAGAGTGCACTAGAATTTCACCACACTTCAAAGTATATCCAATAAATCCATCAAAGACTTTTCCATCTTGGGAGAAAATGACATTTTTGAATTAACTGTGAACTTCTGGTACAGTTTTATTGTAGACTACCCACACCAGATGTTGGTGGGCGATTACTGTGTTTTGTAAACCACAAACTGTGACCAGTTTCCACGACGACAGACATCTACACTGACCACGTAACCAAAAGACTCTGCTCTTGTATTTCGCCTAGGAAGACTGCACGGAAGTATCCTTTTAAGACACCTACGAGACCTCGGCTCTCCGGTGCTTACGGCGCTGGTCTGATCCAGCAGCACTGTTGTCAGCTGCTACCAAAAACAGACAAGTATCACCAAGAAGGCGAAAAACACGACAGGCTTCCCCTGAATCCACAGTTAAGGAAACCTGGCAAGAGGATCCTGCCAGTGTCAGTGCGGGGGGAAGGTCTGAAGTGCTTCAGAGAGAGGCCAGGGGCAGGCAGAGGGGCAAGGGGCCATTCTGACTCCCACTATGTGCGTCCGGGCAGCCAAGGAGCGACGAGCGACTCAAAAGACTTATTGACACAGGCGGCCGAGCCACGAAGCCGGTCACCTCCCATCCTACGTGGCCGGCTGCCCTTTACCCTCCCTGGCTGTCTTGTACGGAGCCCTCCGCATTCCTTCAGCCGCCCACCGCCGCCGTCCCGACCCCTCCGACGGGACCCGTCCCCGAGCAGCTCCCCCGCCGCACGCACCGGCCCGCCCCTCACCAGTCGCTAGATGAATGGACTCGGGCGGGCAGGGCGGGACGCGCGCTGGGCAGCGCGGGGGTTCATCCTCAGTGTCTCCGGAGCAGGGCCAGGCTAAGGGTGCAGCTGCTACCGCGACAGCTCTGCCGGCGACAGCGACGGCGACAGGCGGAGCCCACGGATCACAGCAGGACGCACCGACAGCGGCCGCCGCACCCACGAAGAAGCGAAACGCCGATTGGCCGCGGCGCCTCCACACCTCGCGCGCCGATTGGCTTCGGCTGCCACCTCGGTCCCGCCCCCTCCGCGAGCCCGGATTGACTGACAGGCGGGGTCAGGGGGACGAGGGGGCGGGGCCTGGGCGGGGCGGCCGTGGCGTTGCAGGGGTTAAAGCGAGATGGCAGCCGGTGTGTGGGTTCAGGGGGCCGCTGCTTGTGCCGGGCTAGGGAAGGGGCCGGAGACAACGGGAGAGCAGGGAAGGGGGAGAGCGGAGGGGCCTCCTTCTGGCAGTCTTGGAGGTAGAAGCATCGTATCTTGCTGTGAAGGAGGGGGATGGGTTTCTTCCACGGTAACGCCTCTCTCCTTCAGGGTTAAAAATTAGTTAAATATCAGTCTATCGGTCCCCTCAAAGTAATGGAGAGAAGGCATGGAGAAGGCTGTGCCGATTCCGAACTGTGTTAAGCCACAGCAGTTTCTCTCTCTGACAGAGCAAGTGGTCTAATATATCAGGTACAGCTTGGATTTTTTGTGAGACTTTTGGCACCATGTCAGGGCCGTCTCACAAGCAAACCTGGTGTGGGCACAAGGATCTGCACACCTGCTCTTGTAACTACCTCAGTGAGGGCTCAGTTCTTTCTTGTGGATGTCTTGGATGATGCAATAGGTGGCAAAGATTACAAATTAATCTGGAAAAGGATTCGAGTGTACCGTTTAAGGCCCGGAAGCTGAACCCAAGACAAGCAGTACTCAACATAAAATTCAGAGTAAAACAAACATCACCTTAAAAAAAAGAAAAAAGAAATTTATGTATTATTTCTAAGAAAGACATTAATGATGATATTAATGTAATGGCCAGAGTTCCTATGTGTTTTTCAAAGCCACAGTATTATCCCATGCAGTGTGAACATTATGACCTTAAAAGAACCTAGCTATCTTTAAAACCACAAAACAGTTGGAAAAAAAGATCAACTGCTGCATGATCTTCAGCAGCAGTTCTATCTGGGAAGGATTCAGTATGAATGGTATTTAGGTGAATCTCAAGCATTTTTACCTGTGCCATCTGACTCACTTAATGTGAACTGTACAATCTGCTCTCTGATTTTCTCTCTATGTGAACGTTTAATTTGCCAGCAGCCATTCACCATTGCAACTAAAACTGCAAGCTCTGTGAAATTCATTTATGCATTATTTTTCCAGTGATAGTTTCTTAGTGCTTCAGTCACAAAGATCAGAGGAGGCCTTGCTCCAAGTCTGCTGCCAGCTGGCCTAAGAACAGAGACGACCATCTGGGGAGATAAGGAGGTCCAAATACAGCTGAAGTCACTTGTAAGCAGTGCATTATAACAAATTCAAGTGAATAATAGCCAGGACAGACTTCGGAGCAGCAAAGAGCATGGTGGAAAGATGAAAAGGCTTAAATTAGAATAGTGTCTAAGATTGTATATGAAAAAGATGATTTTTGGAAGCTGGACTGCTCCTCAGGTCTTTCATAATAAATACTACTGTAAAGAATAGAAAATTGCAGCAGGGGACAAAGAAAAGTGGGAAAACGACAGTCATGAATAGGACCTGATAGAGTCCAAGTCAGACAAAACCTTGATAGAATAACCAAAGGCTTTTAGCAATGGTTTTCTATGCAAGTGTTTTATCCTCTTTGCAGGACATTCAATATATTCATGGAAAAATAAGATATTAACCTCTTTGCCTGTTGTTTACTGTTTTGGTTTTTCTAATTGACCCCAGTTTACAGGTCAGTAATAAAAAATTCCTGCTATCTTGTATTACCTCTGGAAAAGCAGCAGCAAACTGATGAACAGCATTCACAGGACCAGGATTTGCAGAGCTATGTTGAGGTGCTAAAGTAATATTGTAAAACAAAAGTAGCTCGAAGAGGGTAACTTGAGCCTCTGTTTAAATTGCTTGTTTTGGTTTGGGATTTTCTACTGTGGAAAATTACATCACTGTTGCATAAAAATATACTATTTTAAGTCTTTTGGAAAAAAATTACAGGATGTGGAGATGAAAAGCTAGCAACGAGTCACTGAAGAATATTTTAATTGGGTAGTCCAATAGCCAGATTTGTAAGTTCCTGACACATGTAGAACGTGTCTGTCAATAAAGAACTGTGTTCATCTGGCTTTTTTCAGTCTGTGATGAAAAGATCTGAATTATCAGAAATAAACATGTAATTATAGAAAAAAACATGTCTCTAACTGCTGTTGTTACTTTTTATAGAAGCTCTAAACTTTAATCCATAAAAAAGAAAGGAAGAGTGACACTTAAAATGGAAAACCGGTATACTTAGCCATCTTCAGAGTTTGAGGAGGAACATCAATTTTGAGAAACTTAACTGGCCTACAGAGTGTATTTTTGTCTTAATATGCTTCCCAGTTCATTGACTGTTGAAGAGTTACAGATTGACTGTGCTCTAAATGTGTGTACTCTTTTAAGGTTAGGGGAGATAAATCTAGGCTATAGGGAGGACATTACCCCATTAGGCAGCTTTCTAGTGACCTATTAATCTTATCCATCCATCCATCCAGTGTAGTCTGCACCAGACTTAGGCTACTGGAGGAATTAGAGGACAAGATGTAAGTGACAGTAAGGAAAAAAACCTCTCTGCTTTATTCTATCTGAAATTGATCCTGAATGTTGAAAAAAAAAGGTGTTTTTTTTTTTTAAGTCAGCAATCAAAAAAGTTCAGTCTATATATCAAAAATTAAAATAATTAGTTTTTTCCTTTTCAGTTATACTAAATGTCAAGTGACAGATTTCTGCCTTCATGTATCTATTTATGTGCCTTAGCTGGCCTAATTATTACCAGTGTCCTCTGGAGCCTTGGCTTAACTTCTGCTACTAAAAAAGTTTCTCATGATCCTTCTCTTTAACAAACTTGAAAAAATAAATTATAAAATGTTAGAAAATTTGTATTACAAAACTAATAAAGCAAAATCCAATATAACACCTCGTAGAAGGGAAAGGCTGCAAAAAAAGTGTCTCCAAATTTATTAGACTATGTGCATCCTGCTTTAACAAAGCTTATCCTCTTACTCAAACAGACGAGGTCATTAAATTCCTAATATATAACAACTTAAGAAAAGTGTGGAGAAGTCCAAGGATCAAACAGCATGGAAATGACAATGGTGGTGGATATGAGCTTCCCAAACTGATCAAGCTACTTGAGAGTTCCCCTGTGAGGTAGGAAATAGAGAAGTGGTGGCATCCAGGAGTTTTCTCTCAGCAGACCGTGGCTCCAGCAAAGCAGGTTCTTCATCTTGCATGATTGGGAACACTTCGATGTAGCTGTGCCATGTCAGAAACTCCAACATCTCCTCTTTAGCTTGCAAAATTTCCAGCTTGTCTTATTAGACCTTGGGAGCCTCTGATGCCCAAGGTAAATTTTCTGTTATTGTAGTAGTCCAGATACACAGAAAGGAGAGTTTGTTATCAGGTAGATAGAAGTAAAAACAGATAGATTTTTCTGTTTTTACTGTTTCAACCCGTGACAGGCAGTCTCACAGAGAGGGGAGAGGAGAGATCATAGTGGCTGAGAGAAAAAGACAATCTGTTTCTATCCTCTGGACCTGTGGGAACAGAGAGAAACTGCCTTTCTTGTCTTATTCCGATTTCCGGAAAAACAAGATTTTTATTTATTTTTTTTTTTAACTTTTTGTAAAAACTAGGTAAACACCCTGTTTATGATGCAGCTGTTTTGTTTTTTTTTCTTCTGTCCATTTCATGCCCAGGTGCAACTATGTTTGTGCTATCCCTGAACAAGGCATCTGACATCCACTCTGGCACTGAGCCCCAGGTATAGTGGCCATGCTAGCAGTGCGATGCTGCTGTGCTCAGGCTGGGTGGCAGAGGGTGGAGGTTTGGGTCAGGACATGCCTCCCAGCACTGGGCACAGCCCAGGGAAGCAGCCTGTCTCTCTGAGTGTGCCAGTGTGATCTCTGCAGCTGAAATGATGCCTGGAGACTGGAACTGGAGGGGGCACTCGGTGCCATGGTTTAGTTGAGGTGTTAGGGCTGGACTCAATGATCTTGAAGGTCACTTCCAACCTAGTGATTCTGTGATTCTGTGTGAATTTTCTTGCTCCAGCTGCATGACCAGGCATACCAGGAGCAGCTGGAAGCACTACTCATGTCCATCCCTGTAGCAACTCACAGTTGTTAGGGAAAGGTGTTGGTTCCCAGTAGCGCTGCATTAAATACTGTGTTGGCAAAGATAGCATGGCATTCCCTTCCATCACCTCCAGATAGGTCTCCTCTGGCCTTACCTTACTTCTTTTTTAGGTCTTTAGCCATAAAATGCTCTCTTGATATCAAAGTGTTTCATAGATAAAAAAATCTCAAGAGAATAAAATCTCCACAGCAACTAGACACGCTTTTGCACTTGCCTTGCAGTGCCATCTACAGTCGAAAAAGACTTGCGACACTCCGATGACACCACAGTGTTGTTCAGTTAGCAGGCAATTCTGCTACAGAAACTGGCACTGCAGTTTTCTTTGCAAGTTGAGCTTGTGGAGTGCAGACTCGGAACTCGAGGCATTTCTCTTGACCTAGTTTCAGCTGTGCCAGTGGCTTTCTAAGTATTGCATCAGGCAGTGGGAAGAATATTCATCCCTCCTTACTCCCACCATGGTCTGTCTCCATGTACAATCTAAATAAACACCTCTACTGGGACTGCTGAAAACAGGAACTTAACTGTTTTAAATTGTCCTTTGTGTGAATCTGTTTGTGATCACTGACTCCCGAGCAAAACAGAATCGCAGTGGCCTGGGTTGGAAGAAACCATAAAGGTCATCTCATTCCCATTTCCTGTCATGGGCTGGGACACCTTCTTCCATTAGACCAGCATGCTCAGGGCCCCGTCTCACCTGGCCTTGAACACTTCCAGAGATGGGACATACACAGCTTCTCTGGGCAGCCAGTTCCAGGGTTTCTTCCCACTCCTGTAAATTATTTGTTCCTACTGTCTCAGATTGAGGCTATTCCCCCTTGTTCTGTCACTACATGCCCTCGTAAAAAGCCTCTCTCCTTTCTTGCAGGCTTCCTTTTGGTATTGGAGGGAAATAGAAGGTGGGATGCAAATAGGACTCTCTAAAGTGCATTGAAACCTATGAATGAAAGGTTGTATAAGAAACAGTAAATATTTTAATACCTAAAATTTGAGATTCAGTTTTGTTTTAGTGTGTGATGAAAGTGCAAATGAAGATACAAGTAAAACCATAAAAGGGATTATTAGAGCCTCCTTTTTACACAATTTTTAAAACACATATAGAATAGTTTAGGTTGTATGAGACCTTAAACATCATCCCATTGCAGTCTCCTACCATATGCAGGGACACCTTCCACTAGACCAGATCAACTCTTATCCAGCCTGGCCTAGACTGAACACTTCTAGGGATGGGGCATTCACAGCTTTTCTGAGTGACCTGTTCCAGTGCCTCACCACCCTCATAGCGAAACGTCTTCCTAATACCTAATCTAAACCTACTCTCGTTTAGTTTGAAACCATTAGACTTTGTCCTATCACTCCCTGATAATCACTTTCCATCTTTCTCATAGGCCTCTTTAGGTACTGCAAGACTGCTATAAGGGCTTCTTGGAGGTTTATCTTCTCCAGGCTGAACAGCCCAAACTCCCTCAGCTTGTGTTCATAGGAGAGGTGCCCCAGGCCTCTGAATGTCTTCATGGCCCTCCTCTGGACTTACTCCAAGAGGTCCAACATATGCCAAACTGCAGGGGGAAAAGAACACAAAAACTGGAAATGTTTGTTTTTCTTCTCACAGATAACTCCAACCTACCAGATATCATTAAGGCCCACTATAAATAGATCATACATGCATACATTGTATTTCAGACAGAATATATCAGAAAACGTATAGATTTTTTTTCCAAATAACACCTCCAAGGAAATTTTTGATTAATAGTTTTCAACCTTAAGTCCAGCAACTTTGATACAAGCATTTGAGTTTTTGCTAAGGATTCTAATAGCAGAAGTTAGGCAGCAGCATTTCTATGAACTGCCATTGTAATGAGCATAAATGAAAATTATAATTTCTATTATTTGTTCTAGTTTCACCAAGAGGATGCACAAGATTTGATGGATTTCATACACCATGCTGATTTCTAAGTTTTAATAAAGTAATCCCAAGTTTGATGTAATTGTTTCTGATTAGTTTTAATTTTGTTTATTTCCAGGTATGAAACAGGTTTCTGTCTCCTCTTCTAACACTGATTATGCAGTATGAACATCCAATACAACACTGCAGATACAAAGGGGTATTTTAGTAGTACTGTAGCCCAAAAAATCATTAATGTCTGTGAAACAGCATGGGTTGAACAACAATACTACAAAAACCACTCAACTCTGTCCTGCTTTCCTTCCCAAATGAATAGTAAATTCAACTACCTGGCTCCATGCCCTGGGGCTAAGACCTCCAAGAATGGGAGTCCAAATAATACAATGGTAGTGTTATCTCACTGCACTCATAGTTGTATCTCATTTTTGTAAGAGTTGCTCTCAAGAATCAAGCCAGCTCCTATCCTTACATTCATTCTAAATTCTTCAGTGCTGGGCAACCATGGATTACATACAGATAACATCCCTACAGATAATCATGGCTGTCTATAGGATATACGCCTCTGTCCTCTTCTGACTGGGAAGATACATCTCATGTCCCAGATCGTCAATCAAGGTCATGGTCCACATATTCATGACAGTAGGCTGGAGTTCTGCAATGTAGTAGAAACACCCAAGTACAGTAGCACAAACACAAGTAAAGTGAAGCTATTTAGAAACAGGAAAATAAAAGTGATTTTTTTTCTCTCTCTTTTTAAATACTGAGGTGGCTAAATAGTTTCTGTTAGCTCTGCTGGGACATTCTTCTGCAGTTTCTCAGCACAAATTCATAGATCTTATGCTCATGTTGTTTGATTTGCTGTGTCAGATTAGCTTAAATACTTTCTCAGAAGATACCAATCTCCCTTTATGGTTTCATTACACAGGGAATCTTTTCAGATGGGCGAAGGGCACATCTTTCTTAGCAACTGAACTAAAGGCATGGACCTCTTCCCCCAGACCAACATCATCTTTCGTAAAAACTGCTAGATGTATTCCTCATCTATTCTGGATGGAAGAAGCCTTCAAGTCGCCCGCAGGGAGACCTGCCAAGATACAAATCTGTGGAGCAAACGTTAATCAGGGTGAAGAGAAGGTTGCGGCTCCCTCGAGGGCCTCTCAAGAATTGCGCCACTAGATGCCACTGTCGAGACATATTTGGTTTGATCCCGCTTATCCAAAAAGAAATTAAGAGTGGCAAGATCTATTTCTAAGTAGTGTTTTGGATAGCCTTATTCTTAAAGCGTGAGGGGAAAACACAGTTTAAGAAACTAAAATTTCTAGCGAATATGGTATACTTTCCTGAAGTAGAACCAGGGAAACGTCTTTTCAGACTACTGCAAGTAAATGAGTTCATGTTGTATTTAGCTGTTTAGTTATGGTACTATTTAGAGACAGAAAGAAATTCTGTTAGCTACTTTAAAGCCTACTCAAACATTACAGAATCAAAACTAGAAAGAGAAGTTGGCATGTGAAATTTCTATTTCATTTGGCCAAGAAAAATTGTTAGTTCTTCCCTAGTTTTGCGAGTCCTCTTATCTGGGAATAGATATACTTTCCTCACTGAGCTGAGAAACTTCTATTTTTTTCTCATATGAAAGACAGCTAATAACCAACAGCCAGGAGGAAAAGAAAGACAGTGATAAGCTGGACCATTCTTTCACCTTCTTTTTCTGATAACGAAGAAAATAAGAAGTTTCCCATTACTCTGAAGGTATAATGTGTCCTAGCAGGACTCCATCCAGCTATTTGATTTGGGCTAAAGCAAACTTGCAATCCTGTGCTAGATCATGGAAACAGAAGTTACCCCTTAATCATGTGCAGTTCTCCTGGCCCAGAGCATGTTCACATGGTCCCACATTTATCTGGTTTTGTAGTTACCCAAAAAGCTGTCCTTGTGCTAAATATTGTTCAGCTCCTGCCCAAGGTACTTGCAGGCAGCAGGACCATTTCCAGGCTTGGATAGCCTAGCAGAACAGGGAGACTGACCTGAAACAGCAACTGAGAAAGAGTGACACTACAGTAATTCTGATGCTATTTTGATCAAACACAGAACTGTTTTAATTTGACATCATTTGAAAGTGAAATAAAAAGACTTGTGCTCAGAATCTATAAGTGGCAATTCAGTGAATGTTCAGTACTTTGAAAAATGAATTAAAATCTGTAGTATTTGAAATTCAAAATGATGTTAAAAATGCAAAAACATTCATTGATTCATTCTTCATTTTTAAAAGTAATTTTTACCATGCATACATCTTCCCTAGCTGTTTCTGCTTAAGAGTTTGGTCAGCAGTAAATTGCTTACAGAACATGTGGCTGCTACTTCTTGAAAAACAACCTTATCAGCTTGCTGCTTGCTGCTTTTAAATTTATTTTTTCAAGAAAATAAACTTTTCAGGGCAGATTACGCAGAGGATTGGATTAAGTTTTTACTAATCCAGTAAGTATCTTCTCAGATCATTGAAGATATTGTAGTCCCACATCACTAGATCTACACTGAAGTGATGTGGATTTCAAAAGTACTCCTCTTTTTAGTCGAAATCAGATCAGATATTGTGTTCAGCAGAGCCTCACAAAACCTGCTTTAACCCAACAGAACAACTGCAGCACAGACATGGCAATAAATGTGTAGGACAGAGGACAGGATGGAGAGGCAAGAATCTTGTGGGCACGCAATGCAAAAAGGAAGAAAACGTGGAATACGCCACAGTTTGTTACACAGTTCACAGCACAATTCTAACATCATTCTTATCAGCAATAACACTGGAATAATAGCATAATACTGCCCAGACTGCAAATGGATGTTTTAGCAGAAGGATGTAACATTTCTATGGTAAGTGGGAAAATACTTCAAAATCACTGCTGAGCCAGGAAGCCCTAGTTTGGCTCACCATACTAGTTCTGTTTCAGCCCTTCACATAATGAGAGTGTAAATGGAAGAGGGACCAACAAAAGTACAGACTCCTTGTCCTGCAAAATAGTACATGAAAAAATTGTGTTTAAAAAAAACCCCACAGATTAAACTTGTTTTTAAAAGGAAGAAGGACTGGCCACATGTCTCAGCTGGGCATCAGTTCACCCACCTATGACATGGTTAAGAAAACCCCAGGGGCCTGCCCTGCTGGCTGTCTGTGGTGATGGGATCCCTGGCTAGGAGACCTTGGGGCCCTGCCACTCCAGCCCCTAGCCCCACCTGCCCTGATATTTGCTTTATCTTGAGGAAACTGGTAATTTCTCTCTGAACATACCCATTTGTATTTCTGGTATTCTTCCTTGCTCTCTCAGCTCTATTTTTATAGAAAATAATAGAAAGAAAGAAACAAAGATCATTTTTCATGCCAAAGCTCATTAAGCAGACTTGGTTCAGCTCCTAAGGAAAAAGAAAAGGCAAAAAAGCAGTGAAGGAGGCTGGTTTTCCCTATAATTCAATTGCATCCTTAAAGAGCCAACCTGTGAATGTTTTTGTTTTCTTTTTTGTCTGTCTTTTAGTTACCTTAGTAAAGAGTTTGCAGCAATGTCTCTGTCTTATGTCTTGGCTCAGCAATATGGCAGCACAAAAAAATCCTTATGATGTTCTTTCCAATGCAGGCATGTTTCATACTAAGTGGCATTATGCTATCCTTTCACCAAAGCACAGAAAAACAAGGCTGGGGAGAAGATACTCAGAGGTGGTATTCTCGGGTAAGAGACCCATTAAGAAACTTTTAAGTGACTGATGTTGCACGACTGTGAAAGGGATGAGACACAAACCACAATTTCTGTAATAAACAGGCCGAAATAGGTGGATTTAATGACATCATGTAGTCAATGTGATGATTCACTCGTTACGCTGTAAGGACATTGCTGTTACAAACCCTCCTCAGGATCCTTTTCTTTCTGCTGCCTGCTTTTATATGACTTAAAGCTTTGTATTGTCTTTTTCAGCCTGAAAGATTACAGCCAGATTTTCCTCAACTCTGTCCAGCAAAGAGTTCTCTTTTACCAGTACAGGCACTACCTTTGCACAGCAGCATTTGCCATGTCTTGCACACAGCCAAACACCAAAGCCAGCATAGCTTTATACAAAAGACAAGCTGAAGGGGAAGAAAATACATAAAACGTCTTCTATAAAGGCAGCTTCTGAAAACTAAGAAGCTTTATTGGTCTGCTGCAGTCTTTTAAGGAGTGTCTCCCTTTAACAGCTAGTAAATCTCTGATCTGGGGCTCAGCTGCTCATCGCATAAAAATGGCATATGTCGCTGAACCTTCAGACGCCTCAGCACCTACAGATATTTTAAACTCATAAGCGCTCACAAAAAGTTGTGTCCAGATGGCATAAGACTTAAACATAGTTTCTCTGTCTCCTTGGGACTTGATTATCTCCTGCCTTGCTCTTTAAATTGCTTTCACTGCTTGTATCTTCTAATTTATGTCTCTGTAAAGCATTGTCATTTTGGTAAGGTGAACGATACACACACCTGTAAGTGGCTGCATAGGATGTAAAGTAGCAGAAGATTAGGTCTGTGGTTCCAATTTGTCCTGCAGAAGGAAAAAACAATCTAGAGATGAAAGGACAATAAGAATTACCAGCTGCTAGGACAAAGGATAAACAAAACCATTATTCTCCCATCAGTCAAGAAAGCAGAAAAAAAAATCCGGTTTGACCTCCCTCATGCACTTCATCTCAGATTGCTTTTCTCAGATCCTAAAATGTAGCTAGCTACGTAATGAAAGAAAGTCTATTAAAATGTTTTAAGGAGTTTTTCCTGAAAGCATATGAACAAATGTCATCCTGTTACCTTCAACAGAGTGCTCAGTCACTCTAGCAAACAGCAGTAATTCATTCTATTGCACACTTACCTGGCACAGCAAGTACAGCAATGCCTATAACAATATAGCTGAAGTGATAGGCATTTGCCTCATAGACCTGAAAAACTGGTAGGGAGGTAATTTCTTCTCTTAGTGCAAGCGAGAATGCTACCAGTGCATGTCTCGTGCTGTGAGAGGAGTACTGAAAATGTTAATGCCTCTCAAAGAGGAAACCAAGCTATCAACAGCTGCCCGTTGTGCCCCTTGCACAAGGAGAGAGAGAGGAAAGCATTCCTTTGTCTCCTGAGGCACATGACAGCCTCCCCATAAAACTACAGCTGCTGGAAAAAGTTCAGGTTTGTGACTCTGTAATGTATCTAATTGGTCTTTTTTACTGTATCTGTAGTGCTGTACATGCAGCAGTAGACATTTATAGTGTCTGTATATAGTTCAGACATATATATGCAGCTTGTAAAATAATCATATATACCAGTGCTAGTCAGGCTTTCTACATGCTGCTAAGCAAATGGGGCTGACTCAAAGCAGTAAGGTATGACCCCTCTGACAAGCCATTTTACCTCAGAATGCCTTTTTGTCTCCCATTAGATCTATCCCCTCTGCCAAATTATATCAACTTTTTAATTCTCTAAAGCAAGATGAACACATAAGTCCCAATTCTCCTTATGAAGGATTTAGATAAAAATGAAAAAAGGGGNGGGGGGGGGGGGTGGGGAAGCCTGCACAAGGTTGTAACAGTCAGCTTGTTCAAAATGTAAGTTTTGAAGCTGTCCTGTGAGAAATTATGATACTAAAAAAAACCTGATTCAGCTGAGTTCCTAAATCTGATGATTACTGTGAAACATTAACACTAAATAGATCTGCTACATTGTCTAGAGGCTGCTCTTTATGGTGGGTTAAAGAAAAGCATTAGACATTTCCAGGATGCTCTATGCATTATCACAGAAGCTTTTTAACAGCTGTAGGGCTACTTTGTCCAGAAGGAGAGTATCAGAGAGCCATGGATGTCATAGGTACATATTGGATACCAAAGTACCAAAAAGGAACTTCATCATTAATAAAATGGTGTGATCTAAGAGATGCAATCTAGTGAATAATTTTAGCCAGGATCCCAGGAAAGGCAAGAAATTGAAGTGAGAAACTAACAAGGAAGAAAAATGGGTTAAAAGAACTCAGCACTAACTCTGCTTGAATGGAATCAGTGCCTTCCAGAGGAAAAACGCAGGATGGTTTCTTTAAAGAAAAGGTACCTGTAATATTTTTTTTATTCATTACCTGTTTTCATAAATTAAAATTATCTCAAGATGTTGAGAAATAAGCGCTGGATTATCCCAAGGATCTATATTTTTGTTACTCTTACACTGAATAACAGGCAAGTAGAAATATTTAAGTTGATACAAATGCTAGTACAGTGCTGATTTTCTTTCTCTCTCTGTATAGACAGTGCCCAGTTTGGAGTGCAGCTCCCTTCCTGGGACTCGGCTAGGAACAGGAATGTAACATATGGAGCTGTTTGTAGAATCAGCATTGAAATTTAGCCAAGCAGCTTTTGTAATTTTAAATTTATTCTGACCCAGCAGAGTTATTCCCTTTCTATTATTAAGTTTATCGTCACTGTAATAGGAACCGTATCTGAGGTTGGAGAAATGTAACTTTAGCAAAAATGTACATGATAAAAACTGCCTCATCAAAAATGTAAAATGCTTAAAGATGTTAACTTTAAAAAAACCCAAACAGTAAACAAGTCATCTAAGCTGTTGAAAAATAATTTTTTTACCTATTTTCACATTATTGTGATTTTACAAAGTCAGTCTCATAAGCAAAGTAATATATTCTATAATGCACTTAGCATTGCACCCAAAATAATTTCTGCCCATTGCAACAATGGCAGACTTTTACTTCAGCTCCATGTAATGCCAGGTGTTTTATATAACATTCTTATGGAAAAAGAAAAAAGAAAAAATATACTCTGTTCCTATAAAAATAGCAGGTCTCATCATATTAACACAGTCAAAGCAATCTCATATGCAAAAGAAATGAAAATAGCTACAGCAGGTCGATAAGGAGCAACCAGTATAGGAAACAAAAGAAGCTAACATAAGTTATGAATTTTGAATTTTGAATAAAATTAGAAGTTCTGATTAACTTAAAATTTACAGAGTGTGAATGCCTCATTGATTGCCAATGCTATCTGACAGCCTGTGCAACAGTCCAACATACCTTATTGACACAAAAAAATATTTCCATATTACACATCATGACCACTTTCAGGTGGGCAAATGTCACTGCCAGAAAGGAAATAGTTAGTAAAAAAAAAAAAAAAAAAAAAANAAAAAAAAGGAGCCTGTATAATGGCTGGGGTTTCAGCCTAAGAAAGCCACATGCAAAAGCTTTCTCCTACAAATCTCCTCTCTTCCCCACAGGATGGAGTTATATATACATGGGCCCATGCTCATTTACAGAGAGGCAGCATAGGTCCATGAGAAATTAGTTTTGTACTAATCCAAAAATATAAACGAGCCTGAGTGTATAAATATAAGAGAGGTTAGATTTCTAGAACCAGCAATATTTTATTATTGCAGGTAAACAAGACAACCACTGAGATACAGAAAGTCAGTTGTAGGCTTAACGAACTAAAAATATTCCTATCAAAATTCACTTGACACCTCAGCTTAAAAAAGTCCCACCCTTTAGCAAATATAATTTAAATGAAAAAAAATATGATTTGTTCAAATCTAGTCCAAGCTTTGACGTGAGGTTATTTTTTTTAATTAATTGAAGGAAAAACTTGTTCTCTTTCACATCTAACTAAAGACCTCTGTTATATACAATTAACACATGCCTTGACAAATTTAGCTCTCTTTTATTTTGAACCTCAACATTTGATCTTTTTACACACTCAGACCTGCTTTCTACAAATTAACTTTATTTTTAGATTAAATAATTACAGCACTTCTTTTTTCCTTCCAAGAAGAAGCTACCATCGAAAAGTAATTATGGGATACATTCTCCCCATTCATGTTTCACTATTAAAGGCACTGTCTGAACAATTAATGAACCTTCTTTAAATTTACATTTGGCAAGGTAAGACTTGAGATTTTATGAGCATAAATATCATGTTTTCCTTATAGACTGAGTTGAAAAATTTAACCAATAACAAAAATTGCTAATTGTATTTTTCCCTATTCCCAAGGGAGATATTTTGATATTGGATCTAGAACCTTAATTTTCTGAGTAGTGCTGTTCTACTTATCAGGAGTCTACAAAGAGTATATGTTTACCTTGTAGAGACATCAACTGTGAGTATTGAGGACAAGAATATCTCTGAAACAAGGGAATATTTAGAAGCCCTACAAAGTTCCCTGACTTGAGAATTTAGTTATTTACAATGAATGAAATGCCTGGAACCACAAGGTTAGCATTTGCTAAAGTGTTGTATTTTTTTCTGAATGAAACAATTCATCATCATACAGAATCTGAATTCACATGCTGATGGATTATTCATTATAGGCTATAATCAATTAACTTGAAGAAAACAAAGGACTTAAACTGCGGAAGAAATGATTTAAAATTGTTTTGAGAAACCTGAAAGATTTGAGATAACAAGGTGATTATTCTAGCCTTCACACTTAGTATTGCCAGTGTCAATGACAACAATAAAACCTGGGAATTTCTTTGTCCTGTCTGAATTGAGAAACAATTTAATTCTGAGCCTGCAACATAAGTAATTTTGTAATCAGTCGAAAACATTTCTATGGAGGTTCTGCTCCCTTTGAAAATATCTGCAGAGTGTCACATTACCTGTGGCTTTTCAGACTTTACAATATTATCTGTCTTATGCACGTCTTGGCTAAAATGCTGGTCCTAGACTTTTGTGAGAGCTTTTCAGATATGTTTTCCCTCTCTACTTACACAGGCTCATTTTCGACACTGGCCAACACTTTTTAAAAATAACCACACACTATGCAGGGCAGATATATAAATAAGCAATGTTCCATCATTATATAGTTAGTTTTCCATTGGGTGGCTCCCCCGGATTCAAGGTATGCTAAAATACTATTTCCTGAAGGAAGAGTAAGAATACAGGATCTTGAAACAGATCTAGCCAGCAGTAGATGTCCTAGCAGCGTTAAATGAAATCTTGTCCAAAGCCAGTCTTTTTTCTCTTGTATTTTCCAGCAGTTGACTTTGCCTTTGTTCTCATGCAGCTCTGATCTGTGACTTGGCAACGTGAATTGGCAAAGTGAAGGCATTTTTCAAACTGATACTAAATGATGGACAAAATGCCAACTGACTAGAGATTAAGCTGTCATGGCATGTAGAAAATCTACTGCTATTATATGTAAGCAATAAATTATGATCCTCTTAATACTTTTTGGAGTTTCAGTCAAAAACACAGTAAAGAACACATTAATTTATCCTATCCTTTTTTGGTTCCCCTACCACCTTGCTTGGCTCTGTTTCCTGGAATGCAGCAGTTCTGTAGAGGTACATGAGTTAGCCATTTGTCTGAGCATGTCAGAAAGAACATGCTGTCTGAAAGGAATAAATAAAATACTTAAAGTACAAAAAAAGGGAAAAAACTACTTTCTGTCACTTAATTACGGTAAATTAAAAAAACAAAAGTTTTACTTGCAGCCTCAAAAATACCAAGGTATTATGCAGCTCCCATTCATTTGAATAGGAATATATAAATGTAACAAGTCATGCCCCTGTGTTTTTGCAAATGCTAAAAACTTTCTTTTTCACATTAAAATTACTATTAAATACTAAAAGTTATTTCCATTCAAGAAAGGACTCATAGCTTAGTATCATTTAGTATCATTTAGTGCACAACCTCCATGCCCAGTGTGATCAATTGTTAGTTATAGTAAACAACTACCATCAGCAACATCTATATGAGAAAAAATAAAGCATAAACAGCACTGAAAACTTAAGTGCATTTTTTTCCAGTGTGACCTAAAGATGATTTAACTATCTTAACAACTGCTTACCAGTCAATATTCATCAGAAGCACATTAATTTTCAATTGTCATGTTTATATACTTGGTATTAGCATCCCGAACTTCAGAATATTTTAACCTAGTCATAAAAGAAACAACTCTTGCCAGCCTGGATCTATTTTCATGTCATAAATCTCTCCAAGCAGTAAATCCTCAGCAAGAACACCTTTGATGTGTTATCTTGCATCACCTCCATTGCAGGCTGTGATGCTGCCATCTTTTCCCCACTCTTCCGTGTTTCCAGGGATACATTTCGTCCACTTAAGGGAGCCTCTATATCTGTATGTCTATAATGCTCTGAGGTTATACAAAACTGGGAGCTGTTTTTTTCCAATTACTTCTTTTACCTTGCTCTTCCTTTTGCCCTTTTGTGGATATGAATTGTAGAAAAAAGGATATGGGGACTGAGTGTCTTAGTCTGTGCTGTAGGCTGCGACTGTTCTGTCCCAAATGTGAGTCAGAGCAGTCTCAGTTTCTGCTGCCCTCAATATCCATGAAATAAATTGCAGGTATATATGGTTCACTCTCAAAGTAGTATTCCCTTCAAAATGTTTCATGTCCATGGCCTGTTTTCTGTAGAGGCCATCTGCACCCAGAGAAGGGAAAGAGCTTCAGAAAGACATTTTATGCCCTATAGGGCATTTTTGCTCTGAATATGTCACGGGGAGGCCCTAATGAAACAAAGAAATCATCCAACAAATTTTTCTGAGGGACTTTGCAGGATGTATATTATGCAAGTGCATTGGCAACAGTTAATTCAATAACATCAAACATACACAATGATTGTGAAGTGTATTACAAATATATGGAAATCTAAAATTAACATGTTTAGCATTATATTATCAAATGAATTTTAAAGGCAAGAAATTTTGAATTTCTTAATAAACATTTTAATAAGCATATTCAGATGGCCAGAGAAAGTCATAATTACGATTGTTTAAAAATAGAATTTTTCCCAGAAAAATGTTCAAATACTTTTTCTTGTCACTTGTTAATAGTATTGTATGGAAAGATAGATCAAATATAGATCTAAAAAACCAAATGTTTTCTGTTTCTCCTTATTTTCTATACCTACAATTTTAGACATTTTAGAATTTTGTCCCCTTTATTCTTATATCTCTCTATCTGTTTGGCCATAAAATGTAAACAGACTAAGACCACTGCTTCACTTCCATTTTTCCCATTCTTTTGAATCCTATGATTAAAATCTTTCAGAGCTAGAAAATGAAAAGGGATGGTGTAAACTTGTAACTATTCTACTTTGTTTTTAAAACCTTCAAAATACTAAGGATGCATGATTTTGTTTTCGAACTTCAGGTTGAAACAGAAACATATTTCAATGTAGAATCTTTCAATTGTAAAAGCTTTCAGGTAAAAAGAATGGGCTAACAGTACTCATGTTCATAGTACTGAAGATTTTTAAGCTCTGATTCAAAAATCCCTCAGCCACAAATCAGTGGAGTTTGGGGAAAAAATATTGAAGGGTTCATGTTTGAACAGAATTTAATGTCTTTCTTCAGCAATGTGTGTTGGCCACAGTAAGAAACAATATGCTGGATTGGGCAGACTTTTGCTCCAATGCCATAGCAAGGGTTTGACTCTTTTTCTGGAATTGAAGTTCTTCCAGTTTACATTCAGAAATAACAAACCTAATGGAGTAGACCTCAAACCTTATACAACATTGAGCTGATAATTATAACAGACTTTTTAATGTAAAATAGATTATATTACCCATAAAATATATTAATATAGTTCAGCTCAGTGACATTAACTTTCCTTGGCCAGCTGGTGATGACATGCATCATGATTCACTTTGCACTAAATCATTAAAATTAGCATATTTTTAAGTCTGTAAATTTGGCCAAAGAAAGCTGAGGTCTTTTGACCTGGACTTAAGTTTTATTGGGAAAAGGGTGCCAGAACAGACTACAATTATATATTCTACATGTAATTGCAGAGGATCTTGTGATTCTTGACTATGACATCAAGAAAACAGGGAAAGAAAAAATTAAGAATGCATTCCTTAAAAACACTCAATTACCAAATTAATTCTCTTTTTCTTTTTCATCTGTCACCATAGTGGATTGACAGATAGATACAGACCTTTCAAGGTATATAAAGATTGGACTCCAGTGAGAGGTTCTTCGACTCAAGTAATAGCGAGAAATTGCACAAAATCTGTCAGTGTTCACAGCCATGAAGGGAATGAGATCACTAAAGTTACAAGAACCAGTCAGGAAAAAATAAGAGTTGCCCTTCATACAGACAGATTCACATACACCCACCTGCCATTGTGATATTTGAGACTCTTTTCAGGCATGACAAATATAAGCATGTATTAGAGTCATGTCTTCACCAGTTCATTTAGCTGATTGTAGCACAGGGAACTTAGTATGAATTCTAAAGTACTTTCCTTAACAAGGTACAGTAAACTAGCACTAATACAGTGTACTAAGGACAGAATTCTATAGTGGAGGCAAGTTTATTTTTTATACTAAGCACGTGTTTTTGTTTCCTGAATGTCATCTAATCACCCCTACCCACGCTGAAGTACTACAGCACTTCACTCAATTTTAGCCTGTTTTGAAACAGAGGTATCTTCTATAGCGTTTTTGCTTGGGCAAGTCTTTGCCTAAACTTTTAAAATTTATTTTAGTCTTTCCATATATATGTCAGCATATATATAGCCTCCAAATCACTTTTACCGCTTCTTTCTTTCTT